>CM038050.1:73511290-73521290 GCA_021397845.1 Areca catechu | reverse complement strand
GAACGGGCGGGTGCGAGGCACCGAGTTCGCGCGAGGGCACGGCGCGTGCCGGTCCTGGCACGGCGCGCGCTGGTCATGGCACGAGCCGGTGCATCGCACCGGGCGCGCGCGCGGGTCTTGGCATGGGCGTGAGCGGGTCACGGCACCGCCGGGCGCGGGTGTGCGCGGGTCGCGGCACCGCTGGGCGCAAGGCCACGGCCGTGCGCAAGGGAGCGGGCATGCGCGGGTCATGGTACCGGCGGGCGCAAGGCCTCGAGCGTGCGCGGGTCGTGGCACCGCCGGGTGTAAGGGGCCGGGCGTGGGTGTGCATGGGTCATGGCATCAGCGGGCGCAAGGCCCCGGGCGTGTGCAAGAGCGCGGGCGTGCGCGGGTCACGGCACTGCCGGTCATGGCACGAAAGTGCACGGGTCACCGGGCGCGCGTGCGCACGGGTCATGGCACCGGAGTGCACGCGTCACCGGGCGTGCATGCCCGGGTCATGGAACGGGCATGCGCGGTTCACGGCACAGGAGTGCAAGAGTCACCGGGCATGCGCGCACCCAGGTCATGGAACGAGAGTGCACGGGTCACCGGGCGTGCGAGCGCCCGGGTCATGGTACGGGCGTGCGCGGGTCATGGCACGGGAGTGCACGGGTCACCGGGCACGCGCGCGCACTGATGCAGAACGAAAGCTCTGATACCAAAATTGATGCAGAACAAAAATGTGGAATGCGGAAGCAAATTAAAATTAATGTATTTTTTTATTTATTTATTTTCAGAAGTCGGCTTTGACTCAAAGGAAAGATAAACTAATATTGAAAGAAACTAAGAAATGACAGAAAGCACAATTAAAAGGAGTGGATTATCAGAGTAACTCAGAAGTAGGATCGCTGGGGATTGAGAAACCCCCAGACCTAGGGTTTACTCCTCTTTCAAGAAACAGACGAAGAGAGAAGAGAAGGTTTTATACCTGACTATGATATCTCTCGTTGCTTCAATTGAAGGACACTCTCGAGCAGATTGTAGGATCCTTGGAGACGGGGTATCTTCACAATGGATCCTCGGATTGTAGTCTTATGGCAAGGTTGGCCTTCTTCTCGAACTCAGGATCTGGAAGAAGAAGAACAAATAAAAGAACCAGAAACTCAAAGAAAGACACTGACCTGAGGACTTAATGAAGATTGTTGGATGTAGAAGTTCCAGAGATCTTGATATTGATTTGACTCTTCGTTGAACTTGCTCTGTAGTTGAAACAATTGATCTGAACCTGGATGCTGGTGGCCGGCCTCTATGTGGAAGAGAGGGGCCATGGGATGTAGATGGAAAATTAGGGTTTGGTGGTGGTGGAGTAGAGATGGGTGGACTAAGCTAGGGTTTTGGGGTTGGAGATCTCACACCTCCTCAAGGTTCCTAGGGAACCCGGATTTACTCCCTCACGGAGCTCAACACTTGAATACAAGTGCGGAAGAGAGAAACACAAAGTTGCTCACAAAGAAATTGATTTCATTCATCATTTAATTCAAGAGTTACATAGAGTTGAATATATAGACATAACAAAGAAATAAAATTTCATACACTTCCCATGTGGGACTAATAGGACTAACCCACACTTTAGGCATCAAATTCTCTTCCCAAGACTCCTTCCATGAGTGGGCAGCCCAAAAACTCCAAGAAAACTTGAAAATCAGCTCCAAATGGCAGGTTATGGGGGTGTCTCCTAGTATCTCTCCATGAATCAAGGATTTTTCCTTCATGGTTTGGCTCTTTTGGACACCTCCTAGTCTTGCTCCACAAGTTTAGGCTTCTTCCTTTCATGGCTTTGGCACTTTAGGAAACTTTTGGGTGCCTCCTTGATTTTCTCCCCAAGACATGCTCTCTTCCCTTTTATAACTTGGATTTTTATGGAACATTGTGGGGCACCTCCTTGATCCTCTCTTCAAGAAAAATTCTTGCCATCCTGGCTTGGGTTTATCTGGAAAGAAGTTGACTCCTCCTTGGATTGAGGTATCTTGATGGATTTCTCTCCCAAGTGGCGCATGAAAGAAGGGACCTGCTTTCTTGTGGTGTGGGGACCAAGGCACACTGGATGGAGATGTGGCGCCTCTTGGACTCTGGCGTGTGGCTGGGAGTGTGGCGCCCACATGCTTGGGCCTGGGAGAAAAAATTGGGCTCCCTGGACCTTGACTTGATTTAAAAAAAAATGGCACCAACCTGAAGAAGACCTAGACCACTATTAGGACTTGTACTGAGTCAACATGACTCAACAAAATTTAAATTGTAGGGAAATACAGACTCAAGACTAAAATTGAGTTGACCAAGTCAACCCTAATTACAAAACCAGAAAATCCTAATTCTTCAGGCAAGGTCAATCAGACATCCAGATAGACCCCTGAAGTCTTCTTCTGAGTCTGGTGCCCGCACCAATTCTCTCGGGGTGGGAGGAACTCGACCCTATCGAGTAAGGCTCAAGTTGGCTCTGGTATCTCTTCAAGAGGTCTGGATCCAAATCTTGTAATTCTTCTCGGGAGATCCAAGAGTTATCAGAATCTGGCCTTCCTTGCCAGCGGACCAGGTATCTTTGGTATCCTCGATTACGAGTAGAGATAACCTGATCATCCAGGATCTTTTCAATCTGCTCTTTCCTCACAGGCCAGTTTGTTGGTGGACACACAGGGTTGGGTTCATTCTCAAGAGCAGGATTAGGCTCAAAAAGGCTCACTAGGAATCACAGCTGGCTCTCTATACTCTACTAGGTCTGTAATGTTGAAAGTGGAGCTAACGCCTAGTTCTGAAGGCAACTCGAGCACATAGGCATTGGACCCTACTCTCTTCACCACTCTAAATGGTCCAGCTCCTCTAGCATGTAACTTTCTAACGATTCTAGGTGGAAACCATTCAGGCCTTAACCTAATCATTACATAGTCTCTCTCAACAAAAGTTTTGACTCGTCTTTACATAGCTTGGCTCTTATGGAAATGTTTTGGCCGCCCCCTTGAATTGTGGATCCCAGATTATTTTCTCCTTAAGTGGCGCATGAGAGAAGGGACCTGCTATCTTGTGGTGTGGGGACCAGAGCATACTGGATGGAGATGTGGCACCCCCTGGACTCAAGCGTGTGGCTGGGAGTGTGGCGCCCACTTGCTTGGCCTTGGGAGAAAATGTGACACCCTGGAGAAGACCTAGACCACTACTGAGTCAACATGACTCAACAAAATTAAATTGCAGGGAAATACAGACTCAAGCTAAAATTGAGTTGATCAAGTCAACCCTTATTACAAACCAGAAAATCTTAATTCTTCGGGCAAGGTCAATCAGAGATCCAGATGGAGCCCTGAAGTCTTCTTCTGAGTCTGGTGCCCGCACCAATTCTCCCGGGGTAGGAGGAACTCGACCCTGTCGAGTATGGATCAAGTTGGCTCTGGTATCTCTCCAAGAGGTCTGGGTCCAATTCTTGTAATTCTTCTTGGGAGATCCAAGAGTCATCAGAATCTGGCCTTCCTTGCCAGCAGACCAGGTATCTTTGGTATCCTCGATTACGAGTAGAGATAACCTGATCATCCAGGATCTTTTCAATCTGCTCTTTCCTCACAGGCCAGTTTGTTGGTGGACACACAGGGTTGGGTTCACTCTCAAGAGCAGGGTTAGGCTCAAAAGGCTCACTGGGAATCACAGCTGGCTCTCTATACTCTACTAGGTCTGTAATGTTGAAAGTGGAGCTAATGCCTAGTTCTGGAAGCAACTCGAGCACATAGGCATTGGATCCTACTCTTTTTATCACTCTAAATGGTCCAGCTCCTCTAGCATGTAACTTTCTAACGGTTCCAGGAGGAAACCGTTCAGGCCTTAACCTAATCATTACAAAGTCTCCCTCAACAAAAGTTTTGACTCGCCTTTGAGAATCAGCCAACTTCTTATAAATTTCATTACTTAAAGTTATTTTGGCATGAATTTCTGTATGCAAGTCCTTTACATGCTATGCAAGTGCATCAAGAGACTTGTGTGTGTGGGCTAATAGTGAAATTAGATCAAGTGGTGTGTGAGGCTTGTATCCATGAATAATTTCAAAGGGACTCTAGCCTATAGACCTATTGGTCAAAACATTGAATGCAATTTCAGCCCTGGACAAAATACAAATCCGAATTCCTGGTGCTCTCAATCAAACCAAAATCTGAGTCAAAGCCTAGTAAAGGGTCAAGAAAAAAACTAGACTAGACTGACGACGCATTCCTAAAGAATGGACTTTATTCCAAAGGAACCCTAGGTCTAAACCTAACAAACTATGGCTCTCTAGGTTTGACCCTGGGTCGGAGGATGGCATGCAGAGCATGAAAACTTATCATGGGTGCCTAGTAGGTGCCATAAGGTCTTCCAGAAGTAGGTGGCAAACCTAATAGGTTCTGACACATGGTTCACTCTAAAGACTTCGACAAAGTATACTTGGATGGTTTAAGAAGCATTGGAAGTCCTAGGGAAAGGGAGGAAATATGAGGTGGAGTCTCGAATTACCTGTTGACTAAAGGTGGTGACCTAAAGGTTTGAATGGTGATCTATGAGTGTCAACTGGTCATTCTTACGAAAGGAAAAGTTTGCTACTCCTAGGAATGGATCAAGAGATGGTTCGGGGAGTAGCCTAGGACATGTGATTGCAATAGCTAAGGTTTGTTCTCTAAGCAAACAATGATCCACTTTCTCAAGAAATGGATTAGAGAATGATTCATGGGAGGGTCTATGGATGATGACCTCAAGACTTAAAATTTGATCTATGGGTGAGGAAAGGTAAACTCTATAGAAGGGTAGGTCAGTCATGCGAAGGAAGGGGTCTGGGGTCATAAGGAGGACTTCTACAGGACTGGGTGAATCAATCCGCTCAAGACAAGGATGTTCAACTGAGATTACGGGAGAGACCTTAGTGGCTGGGCATGGGACAAGGTCCAATTGTAAGAGGCTTGATTCAGTCATCCTAAGGAGAGGATCTACCATAGGGTGGGCAAACTTAAACAGTTCAGTGCAAAGATCTTCAATTGGTACTTGGGGAATGACTGTCATTAGAGGGTACGAACTGATAGCTCGAGCTAACACTATGAGTTCTTCCAGGGGGTATTTGACTAAAGGAACCTGATTCTCACAAATTTCTTGAATTTCTGAACTAGGTCCTACCACTTGGTTGCTCTCCAAGGTCTCCTCAGGTAAGGAACCAATAGTATCGATGTCACATTCTTCAAGTTCTTCCCCCTCATATTCATCAACTAGACTCAAGCCAGCATCATATACTTCCTCGATGCCATCTTCAATGGGTTTCGGGTCAGTGGTAATCGGGTCAACTGATTCTGGGCTTGTCATACCTAACCTTTCTTCCTCATTGGTAGGCTTGGGTTCTCCCTCATTAATGTCATCCTTAGGATTCTTACCACTTAGCTGTGCACAAGCCAGTCCTATGCATGGGCACTGACTAGATTTATGGCCTCTTTCTCCACAAAACCAACATTCTTGCGATATAGGAACCTGGGTCACACTGGGTTTCAAGCTAGTAGAGACCTTACTTGGGCATGGGTGTGGATCTAAATGGTTTGATCTAGAAGACTTGGGTTGTTGAGTGACTGGTCTAGAATATTGTAAGGACCTCTCATAGACACGATCCACACTATAGATATCATGGTTAGGCTTCCTAAGGTTATGCTCGGGATCATGGTATAAGGTCCTCCTAGGCTCCTGGCATGGGTGAGGTCGGGGCCTATTAAATTTTGGATCAGGGGTCCAATTTTGATGTCTACGTTTATCAACTACTTGGACTCTATCCCTAAGCTGGGTAAAATTCTCATTCATATTCTGACTCAATTTATTCATACTTTCAGTAAGAGCTCTAACCATGGCCTCTAAATCAGGTTGGGTTTGACCAGGTTGGTAGGGTACTCCATTCCGGGTAGACATGATGATGCAAGCAAACACACCAAATGAGACTCGACTGAAATGACTACGGGCTAACTAGACCTAGAGCCCAAACTAGATGCCCAATAAGATTGGCAAGCTAGCCTGTAGTAACTCGGGACTCAGCCAGGCAGGTGTAAGGGGAGTGTTAGGTCCCTAATTACCAATCCTAGACACCAATCAGTGATTGGCCAGGTAGGCAGACCAGCACACAAGCCCTTTGAGATAGAATCCCTGAACCACCGTTCTAGACACTGAGTACAAAGCACACACAGAGTAACTAGACAAACAGACTCAACACTAGCCTAGACCTGACTTGTTGGTGTCCCTAGCCCACTAAGGCAAATTAAGTCTAATTAGTTTTAAAATTAGGCTTAGGATTGAATGAGTGGGTGGTGGTTTTGGGCTAAGGAGAGGTTATCAACTCCTCCCCTTATCTTAGATGCTCAATTGCCCTTAAGATGAATTAGGAGATGATCACTCAAAAAAAAAATTGTAATGCAGAAACACAGAAACAGAGTTGCTGTAATTTAACTCTCAGAAATTTTACAGAAACCAATAAATCACAGTAAAATTATGTAAAATAGTTTAAATTATATTGGTTCCAGCAAAATAAAAATTATGCAATTTAGAGTTACTTGCAATGAAAAACAATTCCTACAATAAGATAGTTACAGACTGAAAACAGAATGTTTCCCCCATTTACAATTCCTGCAACGAAATTGTAACCCAGCGGATCCCCTACATGCCCTAGGAACACCCCATGGAATGGGAAGAGGAGGCTTGCACCTCGCTTCGTTCCTAGGACCGGACATCCTGGGGAGTCTACTTCGAGCAGACAAAGTAAAAAAGAGAGACACTCAAAACATGCAAGCAAGTCAGAAACCCTAGACAGGGCTCTGATACCAAAATTGATGCTGAACGAAAGCTCTGATACCAAAATTGATGCAGAACGAAAATGTAGAATGCGGAAGCAAATTAAAATTAATGTATTTTATTTATTTTCAGAAGTTGGCTTTGACTCAAAGGAAAGATAAACTAATGTTGAAAGAAACTAAGAAATGACAGAAAGCATAATTAAAAGGAGTGGATTATCAGAGTAACTCAGAAGTAGGATCACTGGGGATTGAGAAACCCCCAGATCTAGGGTTTACTCCTCTTTCAAGAAATAGACGAAGAGAGAAGAGAAGGTTTTATACTTGACTGTGATATCTCTCGTTGCTTCAATTGAAGGACACTCTCGTGCAGATTGTAGGATCCTTGGAGACGGGGTATCTTCGCAATGGATCCTCGGATTGTAGTCCTATGGCAAGGTTGGCCTTCTTCTCGAACTCAGGATCTGGAAGAAGAAGAACAAAATAAAAGAACCAGAAACTCAAAGAAAGACACTGACTTGAGGACTTAATGAAGATTGTTGGATGTAGAAGTTCCAGAGATCTTGATACTGATTTGACTCTTCGTTGAACTTGCTCTGTAGTTGAAACAATTGATCTGAACCTGGATGCTGGTGGCCGGCCTCTATGTGGAAGAGAGGGGCCATGGGATGTAGATGGAAAATTAGGATTTGGTGGTGGTGGAGTAGAGATGGGTGGACTAAGCTAGGGTTTTGGGGTTGGAGATCTCACACCTCCTCAAGGTTCCTAGGGAACCTGGATTTACTCCCTCACGGAGCTCAACACTTGAATACAAGTGCGGAAGAGAGAAACACAAAGTTGCTCACAAAGAAATTGATTTCATTCATCATTTAATTCAAGAGTTACATAGAGTTGAATATATAGACATAACAAAGAAATAAAATTTCATACACTTTCCATGTGGGACTAATAGGACTAACCCACACTTTAGGCATCAAATTCTCTTCCCAAGACTCCTTCCATGAGTGGGCAGCACAAAAACTCCAAGAAAACTTGAAAATCAGCTCCAAATGGCAGGTTATGGGGTTGTCTCCTAGTATCTCTCCATGAATCAAGGATTTTCCCTTTATGGTTTGGCTCTTTTGGACACCTTCTAGTCTTGCTCCACAAGTTTAGGCTTCTTCCTTTTATGGCTTTGGCACTTTAGGAAACTTTTGGGTGCCTCCTTGATTTTCTCCCCAAGACATGCTCTCTTCCCTTTTATAACTTGGGTTTTTATGGAACATTGTGGGGCACCTCCTTGATCCTCTCTTCAAGAAAAATTCTTACCATCCTGGCTTGGGTTTATCTAGAAAGAAGTTGACTCCTCCTTGGATTGAGGTATCTTGATGGATTTCTCCCCCAAGTGGCGCATGAAAGAAGGGACCTGCTTTCTTGTGGTGTGGGGACCAAGGCACACTGGATGGAGATGTGGCGCCTCCTGGACTCTGGCATGTGGCTGGGAGTGTGGCGCCCACATGCTTGGGCCTGGGAGAAAAAATTGGGCACCCTAGACCTTGACTTGATTTAAAAAAAATGGCACCAACCTGAAGAAGACCTAGACCACTACTAGGACTTGTACTGAGTCAACATGACTCAACAAAATTTAAATTGTAGGGAAATACAGACTCAAGACTAAAATTGAGTTGACCAAGTCAATCCTAATTACAAAACCAGAAAACCCTAATTCTTCGGGCAAGGTCAATCAGACATCCAGATGGAGCCCTGAAGTCTTCTTCTGAGTTTGGTGCCCGCACCATGCATGTGTCATGGCACGGGCGTGCGCGGGTCATGGCATGGGAGTGCACGGGTAACGCGGCGTGCGTGCGCCCGGGTCATGGCACGGGCGTGCACGGGTCCTGGCACTGCCGGGCTCGAGTCCACGGGCGTGCGCGGGTCCTGGCACCGCCGGGCTCGAGTCCCCGAGCGCGCGCAAGGGCGCGGGCGTGCGCGGGTCCTGGCACCGCCCGGCTTGAGTCCCCAGGCGCGCGCATGGGCGCGGGCGTGCGCGGGTCCTGGCAGCACCGTGCTCGGGTTCCTTGGCACGCGCATGGGCGCGGGCGTGCACGGGTCCTGGCAGCGCCTGGCTCGGGTTCCCGGGTGCACGCATGGGCGCGGGCGTGCGCGGGTCCTGGCAGCGCCGGGCGCGGGGCACCAGGCGCGCGCATGGGCGCGGGCGTGCGCGGGTCCTGGCAGCGCCAGGCTCGGGGCACTGGGCGCGCGCATGGGCGCGGGCGTGTGCGGGTCCTGGCAGCGCCGGCACGGGGCACCGGGAGCGCCCATGGGCGCGGGCGGGCGCGGGTCCTGGCAGCGCCGGGTGCGGGACAACGGGCGCGCGCATGGGCGCGGGCGGGCGCGGGTCCTAGCAGCGCCGGGCGCGGGGCACCGGGCGTGGGGCACCGGTCGCGCGCATCGGCGCGGGCATGCGCGGGTCCTGGCAGCGCCAGGCGCGGGGCACCAGGCGCGCGCATGGGCACGGGCGTGCACGGGTCCTGGCAGCGCCGGGCGCGGGTCACGCGGGGCGCGCGGACGCGGGGCATGCCCCCGAATTTGCAATGCTACTCGTGACCCCGGAACCCCCGGGTGGACCTTGGCCGGATGCCCCGCGCGGGTAGTAGGTTGGCAAGCCCCCTTGCGGGCAGGGCACGGGTCATGGCCACCCCGGATACGCGTCCGCGAGCATCCGGGCAATCCCCCGCTTCTGCAACGTTGCTCGCGACCCTTGGGTACTCCCCCGGCTATCTGTTTTGGATTTTCTGCTGGCGCGGCGCATGCCCAGGCCTCCTTGGACTCGCGTCCTAGCTGCTCTATGATCGCGCCCATGTCGTGCCCTCCGGGACTCGCGTCCTGCGCTGTGTGGTTCCGAGTCCTGGCCGCCCTTTTGCCCCGCGCATGGTGCGCGCATCCTGGACATCCTGGACTCGCGTCCGGGGTGGGTTGGGTGCTCTCTCGTGCTGGGCCGTCCGTGACTCGGGTCCAGCAACATTTGGGCACGAGTCTTGGTCC
Source organism: Areca catechu (assembly GCA_021397845.1). Classification (NCBI taxonomy): domain Eukaryota; kingdom Viridiplantae; phylum Streptophyta; class Magnoliopsida; order Arecales; family Arecaceae; genus Areca; species Areca catechu. Next base: position 73,511,487 of record CM038050.1, on the reverse strand, counting down.
TCCCTCCGGTGCGGCTCGGTGCCATGTGCGTCCGTTGTCCCTCGTGGGTTCGTGGTATCTCGTGCTCGGCGATTTTCCGCTGTCGGCGTGTCCCATCGACGACCCCTCCTTCGTGTGCTCTCTGGTCACAAGGCTTCGCGTGTGGGGGAGTGGCGCGGTGTGCGCCACGGCGGCGACCGTGTCGCCGTGTGAGCGGT
>CM038050.1:73471290-73503790 GCA_021397845.1 Areca catechu | reverse complement strand
GCTCGCGTGCGAGCCATGGCACGGAAGCACGCGGGTCACGGCGCTGCCATGCGCAGGGCGACTGGCGCGCGTGCGGGGGTCATGGCACCGCCGGGCGCGAGGCACCGGGCATGCACAAGGGCACGGCGGGCTCGAGCGCGCGCTGGTCATGGCACGGGCGTGCGCGGGTCACGGCGCTGCCATTCGTAGGGCAACGGGAGTGCGCGCACGCGGGTCGTGGCACGGGCGTGCGCGGGTCATTCCATCGCTGGGCGCACACAAGGGCACTGCGAGCTCGGGTACACGCGGGTCATGGCACGGGCGTGCGCGGGTCACCGGGCGTGCGCAGGAGCCGGGCGCCCCGCGCCCGGCTGCTCCGTGACCCGCGCACGCCAGTGCCGTGACCCGCGCACGTTGCCTTGCGCCCGATGGTGCCGTGACCCGTGCACGCCCGCGCCGTGACACGTGCCCGTTGACTTGCGCACGGCGCTCCCGGTGACCCGCGCCGGCCTCGGGTCACTGGGCGCGCGCGCGGGCCACGGCACTGGCATGCGCGGGTCATGCCACGGGCGTGCGCGGGTCACGGCGCTTCCGTGCGTGGGTCACGACGCTTCCGTGCGTGGCTCACCGGGCGATCGCGCGGGTCACGCCACCGCCGGGCGCGCGCGCGCGGGTCATGGCACGGGCGCGCACGGGTCACGGTGCCGCCTGGCGCGTGTCACCCGACTGGCGCGCGGGTCGTGGCACGGGCTTGCACGGGTCACGGCGCTGCCGGGCGCGAGGAGCCGGGCGCAGGCCATGGCACTGGCGGGCGCAAGGCACGCGCGGGTCGTGCCAAGGGTGTGCGCCGGTCACGGCACGGGCGGGTGCGAGGCACCGAGCTCGCGCGAGGGCATGGCGCGTGTCGGTCTTGGCACGGCGCGCGCTGGTCATGGCACTGGCCGGTGCAAAGCACCGGGCACGCGCGCGAGTCTTAGCACAGGCGTGAGCCGGTCACGGCACCGCCGGGCGCGGGCACCGGGCGCGGGCGTGCGTGGGTCGCGGCACAGCCGGGCGCAAGGCCACGGCCGCGCGCAAGGGAGCAGGCATGTGCGGGTCATGGCACCGGCGGGCGCAAGGTCGCGGGCGTGCACGGGTCATGGCACCGCCGGGCGCAAGGGGCTGGGCGCGGGCGTGCACGGGTCATGGCACCGGCAGGCGCAAGGCCCCGGGCGTGCGCAAGGGCGCGGGCGTGCACGGGTCACGGCACTGCCGGGCGCAAGGGGCAGCACGCGGGCGTGCACGGTCATGGCATGAAAGTGCACGGGTCACCGGTGTGCGCGCGCTCATGGGTCATGGCACCGGAGTGCACGGTCACCGGCGTGCGCGCCCGGGTCATGGCACGGGCATGCACGGTTCACGGCACGGGAGTGCAAGGGTCACCGGGCATGCGCGCGCTCCGGTCATGGCACGGGAGTGCACGGGTCATCGGGTGCGCAAGCACCCGGGTCATGGCACGGGCGTGCGTGGGTCATGGCACGAGAGTGCACGGGTCACCGGGCGCGCGCGCGCACATGTCATGGCACGGGCGTGCGCGGGTCATGGTACGGGAGTGCACGGGTAACCCGGCGCGCGGAGGGCCCGTCGTCGCGGCATGGCGGGATCGCTCGCCCGCACCGAGCGGCGAGGTGGAAGGCACGACCGTGCACCGGCGAGGGCGCCGCGGCGGACGGCGCCGGACCGGGGCCCGGAGGCGGATGGGTGCGCCCCCGGGTCCTGATCACGCGCACCGTCGCCATGCCCGGCCGGTGGAATGGAGTGGGGCACCGTACCGCTAGGGCATCCGCCCGGGCGGGCACGGCCGCATCGACCTCCATGGCCCTGTCCCCGCGCGTGTGCCAATGCGGCGGCGCCACCGTCCGCCGGGGCGCTGCTGTGCAGGTCCCGGCATGAGCGCGGGTGCCGGTGCGGCGGCGGCGGATTGCCTAATCGGTGGCTCCAGCTGCGGGGGTCGGATGCATGCCCGAGCGACGATTGCGGAAAGGCACCGGTCATCGCGTCGGAGCCGTCGGGCCGCAGGTGCCCAGCCCACCGGGACCGGAGATGGCGCGCTCTCCCCGACCACTCCCCGCCTTTGGTCGGATGCCCCACCTGGAGCGCCGGGTTCGCTGCATTGGATGAAACCAAGATGCTCCGGGCGGGTGCCCGTGCCATGCACGTCGAGACACGGGTCCCGAGAGTGCGGGCGCGACTCCAGACCCTCCGCGAGGGCCCGGTGAGCGCCCACGCTACCGCGACCGTGCCACGGTGATGGAGACCCGAATCCCACGGCGGGCCCCGGCATCGCACGGCCGGATGCGGGGCATGCCCGGGCGGGGGCGCGGACGGCAGGACGCGGGATGCACGCGGGTGCTCGGTCGCGGCACCGCCGGTGCAGGTCATCGGGCATGCGTGGGTCGTCGCAGGGGCGTGCCCGGGCCATGGCACAGCCGGGTGCAAGTCACCAAGCGCGCGCGGGCCATGTCCCGCCGGGCGCGAGGCCCCGGACGCGCACAAGGGCACGGCGGGCTCGGGCGCGCGCGGGTCGTTGCACTAGCGCGCGCGTCGTGGCACAGCGTGCGCGGGTCACCGGGCGCTCGCGCGCGGGCCATGGCACGGAAGCACCGGGTCACGGCGCTGCCATGCGCTGGGCGACAGGCGCGCGCGCGTGGGTCATGGCACCGCCGGGCGTGAGGCACCGGGCACACACAAGGGCACGGCGGGCTCGAGCGCGCGCGGGTGATGGCACGGGCGTGCGCGGTCACGGCGCTGCCATGCGCAGGGCAACAGGAGCGCGCGCACGCGGTCGTGGCACGGGCGTGCGCAGGTCATGTCATCGCCGGGTGCGCACAAGGGCACTGTGGGCTCGGGCACGCGCGGGTCATGGCACGGGCGTGCGCGGGTCACCGGGCGCGCGCAGGCGTGGGTCACGGCGTGGGCGTGCGCGGGTCATGGAGCTGCCGTGCGCAAGTCAACGGGTGCGTGTCACGGCGCGGCATGCGCGGGTCACGGCACCGTCGGGCGCAAGGCAACGTGCGCGGGTCACGGCATTGGCATGCGCGGGCCACGGCACGGGCGTGCACGGTCATGGAGCAGCCGGGTGCGGGCTTGCACGGGTCACGGCGCTGCCGGGCTCGGGTCACCGGGCGCGCGCGCGGGCCACGGCACTGGCATGCGTGGGTCATGCCACAGGCGTGCACGGGTCACGGCACTTCCGGGTGCGGGTCACGGCACGGGCGTGTGCGGGACACTGGGCACGCGCGTGGGTCACGGCGCCGTCGGGCGCGCGCGCGCGGGTCATGGCATGGGCGCGCACGGGTCTCGGGGCCGCCTGGCGCGTGTCACCCGGCACGCGCGCGGGTCGTGGCACGGGCTTGCACGGGTCACGGCACTACCGGGCGCGAGGAGCCGGGCGCGGGCCATGGCACGGGCGGGCGCAAGGCACGCACGGGTCGTGCCAAGGGCGTGCGCCGGTCAAGGCACGGGCGGGTGCGAGGCACCGAGCTCACGCGAGGGCACGGTGCATGCCAGTCCTGGCACGGCACGCGCTGGTCATGGCATGGGCCGGTGCAAAGCACCGGGCGCGCGCGCGGGTCTTGGCACGGGCGTGAGCGAGTCACGGCACCGCCGGGCACTGGCACCGGCGCGGGCGTGCGTGGGTCGCGGCACCGCCGGGCGCAAGGCCACGACCGTGCGCAAGGGAGAGGGCGTGCGCGGGTCATGGCACCGGCGGGCGCAAGGCCGCCGGCGTGCGTGGGTCGTGGCACCGCCGGGCGCAAGGGGCCGGGCGCGAGCATGCACGGGTCATGGCACCGGCGGGCGCAAGGCCCCGGGCGTGCGCAAGGGCGCGGGCGTGCGCAGGTCACAGCGTTGCCGGGCGCAAGTGGCAGTGCGCGGGCGTGCATGGTCATGGCATGAAAGTGCACGGGTCACCGGGCACGCTCGCGCACGGGTCATGGCACCGGAGTGCATGGGTCACCGGGCGTGCGCGCCCGGGTCATGGCACGGGCATGCACGATTCACGGCACGGGAGTGCAAGGGTCACCGGGCATGCGCGCGCCCCAGTCATGGCACGGGAGTGCATGGGTCAACGGGCGCGCGCGCGCCCGGGTCATGGCACGGGCGTGCGCTGGTCATGGCACTGGAGTGCACGGGTCACCGGGCGCGCGCGCGCGCACGTGTCATGGCACGGGCGTGTGCGGGTCATGGCACGGGAGTGCACGGGTAACCTGGCGCACGCGCACCCGGGTCATGGCACGGGCGTGCGCGGTCCTGGCACCACCGGGCTCGAGTCCCCGGGCGCACGCAAGGGCGCGGGAGTGCGCGGGTCCTGGCACCGCCGGGCTCGAGTCCCCGGGCGCGCGCAAGGGCGCGGGCGTGCGCAGGTCCTGGCAGCTCCGGGATCGAGTCCCCGGTCGCGCGCAATGGACGCGGGCGTGCGCGGGTCCTGGCAACGCCGTGCTCGAGTCCTTGGGCGCGCGCATGGGCGCGGCGTGCGCGGGTCCTGGCAGCGCCGTGCTCGAGTCCCCAGGCAGCGCTTGGGCGCGGGCGTGCGCGGGTTCTCGCAGCGCTGGGCTCGGGTCCCCGGGCGCGCGCATGGGCACGGGCGTGCGCTGGTCCTGGCAGCGCCGGGCGCGGGCACCGGGCGCGCGCATGGGCACGGGCGTGCGCAGGTCCATGGGCGCGGGCGTGCACGGGTCCTGGTAGCACCGGGCGCGGGGCACCGGGCGCGCGCATGGGCGCAGGCTTGCGCGGGTCCTGGCAGCGCCGGGCGCGGGGCACCGGGCGCGCGCATGGGCGCGGGCGGCGCGGGTCCTAGCAGCGCCGGGCGCGGGGCACCGGGCACGCGCATGGGTGCGGGCAGGCGCGGGGCACCGTGCGCGAGCATGGGCGCGGGCGGGCGCGGTCCTAGCAGCGCCGGCGTGGGTCATGCGGGGCGCGCGCGGACGCGGGGCATGCCCCCGAATTTGCAATGCTGCTCGCGACCCAGGAACCCTCGGGGTGGACCTTGGCCGGATGCCCCGCGCGGGTAGTAGGTTGGCACGCCCCCTTACGGGCAGGGCGCGGGTCATGGCCGCCCCGGATGCGCGTCCGCGCGCGTCCAGGCGTGCGTCCCGGCCCTCCCCCGCTTCTGCAACGTTGCTCGCGACCCTTGGGTACTCCCCCGGGTATCTGTTTTGGATTTCTGCTCGCGCGGCGCGCCCCCAGGCCTCCTTGGACTCGCGTCCTGGCTGCTCTGTGATCGCGCCCGTGTCGTGCCCTCCGGGACTCGCGTCCTGCGCTGTGTGGTTCCGAGTCCTGGCCGCCCTTTTGCCCTGCGCATGGTGCGCGCATCCTCGACATCCTGGACTCGCGTCCGGGGTGCGCTGGGTTCTCTCTCGTGCTGGGCCGTCCGTGACTCGGGTCCAGCGACATTTGGGCATGAGTCTTGGTCCTCCCTTGCGTTCGCAAGCTAGCTTTGTGCCTCGGAACACCCCGGGATGCCCCTTCTTCGCCCCTTCCGAGTGCCGGATCTTCGCGGCCGCGCGCGCGCGGAACCATGGTCGGTGCCGTCCGGTTCGGTCGACGTCCCGGTCCTTCGGCTCCATCCGGATCCTTCGGGCGAAAACGCGGCCACGCGCGCACGGAACCAAGGTCGGTGTCCTCCGGTCCGGTCGACCTCCCGGTCCCGCTCCTTCGGCTCCGTCCGGATCCTTCGGGCAAAAACGCGGTCGCGCGCGCGCGGAACCTAGGTCGGTGTGCGATGCTCCGGTCGACCTCTCGGTCCTGCTCCATTGGCTCCGTCTAGATCCTTCAGGCGAAAACTCGGCCGCGCGCGTGCGGTACCAAGGTCGGTGTGCAATGGTCCGGTCGACCTCCCGGTCCCGCTCCATCGCCTCCGTCCGGGTCCTTCGAGCGAAATCGCGGCCGCGCGCGCGCGCGGAACCAAGGTCGGTTTTCGATGGTCCGGTCAACCTCCCGGTCCCGCTCCATCGTCGCAGTCCGGATCCCTCGGGTGAAAAACGCGGCCGCTCGCACGCGGAACCAAGGTCGGTGCGCTCTTTGGTCCGGTCGACCTCCCGGTCCCGCTCCATCGGCCCCGTCCGGATCCTTCGGGCGAAAAACACGGCCGCGCGCGCGCGGAACCAAGGTCGGTGTGTGATGGTCCGGTCGACCACCCGGTCCCGCTCCATTGCCTCCATCCGGATCCTTCGAACGAAATCGCGGCCGCGCGTGCGCAGAACCAAGGTCGGTGTGCGATGGTCCGGTCGACCTCCCGGTCCCGCTCCATCGCCTCCGTCCGGATCCTTCGGGCGAAATCGCGGTGGCGCGCGCGCGGAACCAAGGTCGGTTTTCGATGGTCCGGTCGACCTCCCGGTCCCGCTCCATCGTCGCCGTCCGGATCCCTCGGGCGAAATACGCGGCCGCGCGCGCGTGGAACCAAGGTCGGTGCGCTCTTTGGTCCGGTCGACCTCGCGGTCCAGCTCCATCGGCCCCGTCCTTCTTGGTGGTCCCTCCCCATGCCCCCGTCCCGAAACACCCACCCCCCATCGTCAAATTGGAAATCCCCGCACCCTCCAGTGCGGCTCGGTGCCCCATGCGTCCGTTGTCCCTCGTGGGTTCATGGTATCTCGTGCTCGACGGTTTTTCGCTGTTGGCGTGTCCCATCGACGACCCCTCCTTCGTGCGCTCTCGGGTCGCAAGGCTGCCCGTGCGGTCTACCCCCCTTGCGGGACTCGTCCGTTCGCCACGCGACCCTTGCAGCTACCCCGCCTCCGCAGCGGCGGGTGCCGTTCCTCGTGCGGTCCTCGAGCGCCCTCCGTTTGGAGAGTCCCTCTGTGTTCTCCCATTCCTTCGGCCCGCTCCTGGCTTCGTGCGCTATCGCGGATGCGGTGGATTCATCGTGCCGGGGCCCTCGTGCCCCACGTCCCATCTCGAATCGTTTCCCGCCCCGATGCGATGACGTCCGCGGCCCATCCCGGTGTCCCCCCTCCTCAGGTTGGCGGGACGGCGGCGGCGGGGATCCGGCGTCGCCCAAGGATGTGCTACCTGGTTGATCCTGCCAGTAGTCATATGCATGTCTCAAAGATTAAGCCATGCATGTGCAAGTATGAACTAATTCGGACTGTGAAACTGCGAATGGCTCATTAAATCAGTTATAGTTTGTTTGATGGTACGTGCTACTCGGATAACCGTAGTAATTCTAGAGCTAATACGTGCAACAAACCCCGACTTCTGGAAGGGATGCATTTATTAGATAAAAGGTCGACACAGGCTCTGCCCGATGCTCCGATGATTCATGATAACTCGACAGATCGCACGGCCCACGTGCCAGCGACGCATCATTCAAATTTCTGCCCTATCAACTTTCGATGGTAGGATAGGGGCCTACCATGGTGGTGATGGGTGACGGAGAATTAGGGTTCAATTCCGGAGAGGGAGCCTGAGAAACGGCTACCACATCCAAGAAAGGTAGTGACAATAAATAATAATACCGGGCTCCTCGAGTCAGGTAATTGGAATGAGCATAATCTAAATCCCTTAGCGAGGATCCATTGGAGGGCAAGTCTGGTGCCAGCAGCCGCGGTAATTCCAGCTCCAATAGCGTATATTTAAGTTGTTGCAGTTAAAAAGCTCGTAGTTGGACCTTGGGCTGGGCCGGCCGGTCCGCCCCACGGTGTGCACCGGCCTTCCCGTCCCTTCTGCCGGCGATGCGCTCCTGTTCTTAACTGGACGGGTCGTGCCTCCGGCACCGTTACTTTGAAGAAATTAGAGTGCTCAAAGCAAGCCCACGCTCTGGATACATTAGCATGGGATAACATCGCATGATTTCGGTCCTATTGTGTTGGCCTTCGGGATCGGAGTAATGATTAAGAGGGACAGTCGGGGGCATTCGTATTTCATAGTCAGAGGTGAAATTCTTGGATTTATGAAAGATGAACCACTGCGAAAGAATTTGCCAAGGATGTTTTCATTAATCAAGAACGAAAGTTGGGGGCTCGATGACGATCAGATACCGTCCTAGTCTCAACCATAAACGATGCCGACCAGGGATCGACGGATGTTGCTTTCAGGACTCCGCCGGCACCTTATGAGAAATCAAAGTTTTTGGGTTCCGGGGGTGATGCGGGACTAATATGCATGCCATTTTTTTTGTATGTTTTACATGTTGAGTTAGGTGATTAATTTCTGAATTTCAGATCAAAATTATTTGTAGGGAATTTTGTATAAATTTTTGAAGTTCAGCATGCAGATTAGGACCTAGAAAAGTAGCAAAGAAGGACCGCCGGGGCTGAGAAGCCTCGGTTAGGGCAAGTTCTCCTACAATAAAACTACTGGAGGTAGAGGGGTGTACCTGACAACGTCTGTGAAAATCGCAGCGAAGGGGTCACTCGTTCCTCGATGGATGCGGCCTAGAAAACCGAGCCAAAGACCCGCGGATACCCGGCTTTCTGCTCAGTGATCCGATTGAGGCTTGGCTGGAGTCGTTGGATTCGTAGGATCTCGGGGACCTGTAAACGACCTGTCAGGGGTTAGAAAACTCACAAAGGAACAAGAAAACAAAGAAAAAACAGCAAGGAAAGGCTTCTTTTGGAGTGGGCGTCCAGGGATCTGAGATGCTTGTTGGCAGCAGGAAGATGATTGCAGCACTAGGAAGAAAAACTCTCGCAAACCCCTTATGCACACAGCAGGGTATCACACAACTCAATAGAAGAACTCAAGGTTTTCATTCATCAAAATTCTCCTTCATACAAGAGGCTAGGGTCCCTTAAATAGACCCTTAACCTTGGGCTCCAAGTAAGGGTACATAAGTCTTTACATAAGAATCCTTTTCCCTCTCAAATCCTAGCTAGAAAATAAGGAAATATTAGGTAGAAAAATCCCTAAAGATTTTCTTGACTTGGTCAAGACTCCAAGGATGCATAGGGGGGCGTGTTGGGCTTCTAGGAGCAGTAAAAGGCCGGCCCAAAGGGGCTTGGGTGCATGGGTTTGGGCCTCTGGAAGCTGGGGTGGCCTGGTAGCCAGGTAGCAGGAATATTCCCTGGTATCTTGCTTCTTAGGGGCTTGGGCTTGGCACCTGGGCTTGATTTCTTTGGGCTAGGATGCAGATGGACCTCTGGAATCATAGATGACCTTATCTATGAATATACTTTGGCATCTGGAAGGGAATCTGGGCATCTGGAGGGCATCTGCAAGAAATCAGGGTTTTCTGAATTTTCCTCCTGGGGTCTTCAAATCTTCAAGCTGGGTTGGACTTGTGCTATACTTCCATGTCTTCAATCTAGTTGGACTTGGTCTTCACTTGTATGATATAGTCTTGAGTCTTCAGTATGCTTGGACAGGACTCAAAAAAATAAAATAAGCTCAACATGAGCTGACTAGCATTGGACTGAACTAGCTCAACATAAGCTGACTAGTACAGAACTGAAATAACAACTCAAAAGTCTCAAACAACAACTAAAAAAAGGACTCAGATGGGCTAAGCCCTATTACAGATGGACTCAAAAATTATTGATCAATTCACAGAGGGTTGAGAAGCCTCTACCTTATTCTGGTGCCTTGGTGTCCGCACCAATTCTCCCGGGGTGGGAGGAACTCGACCCTGTCGAGTGAAGATCAGACTGGCTCACATATCTCTCGAGAAGGTCTGGGTTGAGGCGTTGCAAGTCCTCTCAAGAAATCTACGAATCATCCGACTCTGGCTGGCCTTGCCATCGAACCAGGAAGCATTGATAGTCACGGCCCCGGGTCGTGATGGCTTGATCGTCCAGGATACGCTCGATCCGTTCTCCTCTCTCAGGCCAATTTGTTAATGGACACTCTGGGTTAGGGTCACTCACAATGAAAAGGAATAGGTCCAAAGGCCTTACTAGGTATCGCTGTTGGTTCCCTATACTCAACCAGGTCTGTAATATTGAAGGTAGAACTAATGCCCAAATCCGAAGGCAAGTCTAACACCTAGGCATTTGATCCAATCCTTCTCTATCACTTTAAAAGGTCCGGCTCTGCGAGCATGAAGCTTATTTTAGGCCTAAGCCTAACCAAGATAAAATCCACTACATCAAATTTTTTGATCCATCTTCGGGAATTAGCCAGTTGTTTTAACATTAGTGTGGGTGGTGAACATGCTAGGCACATGCAGACTCTTAACAAGATGATGCAAAGGACTCAAACCTACACCTAACAGACTCGACTAAAGAGGTTTATTAGGTCTTAACTACCACTTGGGCATGGGGGCATGAGTCGTGGTTGATGGATGACATGCAGAAGAAAATTTGCTAGTAACTCCTAATAAGTGCCAGAGGGTCTGCCAAAAGTAGGTAGCAAATGGGATGGGCTCTATGGATCCTTGCAACCTAGTAACCTCAACAAAATGTAAGCTAATAGTTCTAGACACATGAGAAAACTCAGGAAAGGGTAGAAAATAGGAAGTGGGTTCAGAATTACTCTGGTAGGGTGGAGAAAAAGGTTCTGGGTTAGTTGGATAAAGTAGAATCAAAGAAGGCATGTCACGGACTAATCCTAGATGGTGCGGGCACCAGACTCAGAAGAAGACTTCAGAGCTCCATCCGGATCTCTGATTAACCTTGCCCGAAGAATTAGGGTTTTTGGTTTGTAATAAGAGTTGACTAGATCAACTCAACTTGAGTCTACATTACCTGCATTTTATTTTGTTGAGTCATGTTGACTCAGTAGTGGACTAGGGCTTCAACCTGGGGTGTTACATTTTCTCCCAAGGCCTAGCAAGTGGGCGCCACACTCCCAGCCACACTCCCAGCCATACGCCTGAGTCCAGGGGGCGCCATATCTACATCCAGCAGCCTTTGGTCCCCACGCCATAGATAGCAGCTTCCTTCTCTCATGCGCCAGTTGAGGAGAAATCCACCAGGAGTCCACAAATCATGGGGGCGGCCCAAGTCTTTCCCAAAAGAACCAAACTAAGAAAGGGAAGAAATTCTCTTGGAGAGAACTTCAAGGAGGCGCCCACTACCTGACAAAAATATCCAAAACAAAGATGGGAAGGGCCTTGACTTAGGGAGGAAGAAAAGGAGGAGTCCAAAAGAGTTGATCCATGGAAGGAAAGAAATTCTCTTGAAGACCCAAGCAAGGAGGCGCCATCTACCTGCCTTTTATAACCCAAATCAAATTTTTTTTGGTACCTTGGCCGACCATATGTGTATGGATTATCCTGATTTGTAGATCCCCTCCTTTAGTCCCACATGGGAAGATGTAAAACCCTACTCCCTTGTAAAGCCTTATAAATTAAACCCCTCTTGTAAGTTTAAATCAATCAGATGAATGAAACCAAATTTTTTTGTGAGCAAACTTTGTGTTTTCTCTCTTCCGCACTTGCATCCAGGTGTTGAGCTCCATGAGGGAGTAAATCCGGGCTCCCCAGAAACCTTGAGGAGGTGTGAGATCTCCAAAACCCAAACCCTAGGTTAGCCACTCAACTCCCAAACCCTAGCCGCCCATCACCCTTCTCTTTCCACTAAGCCCTAGCATATTCCACCTTCCACGGCCTCTCTCTCCAAGTCCAGGCCGACCACCAACATCCAGCTACAGTCCAGGTACTTCAGATCCAAAGCTCCTTCCAGAGGGAGTCGAATCAGCCTTCAAGAGAATCCGGATCTCAGCGACATCAGCTTCAAGTTCTTCGAACTGGTAAATCCTTCCCTGAGTCTCTGAATCCATCACTTGTTTCTCTTCTTCCCAGATCTTGAGTCCAGGAGAAGCCGACCCAGCCACGAGACCAGTATTGGAGGATCCATTGCGAAGATAGCCAAATCCGAGGATCCAACAATCTGCTCGAGAGAGTTCTTCCACCCAAATTCTATGAGATCACTGTCTGGTTGGTAAACCATCTCTCCTCTTTATTTCTGTCTTGTTGAAAGTTCAGAACGAAACCCTAGGTCTGGGAGTTTCTCAACCCCCAGCGATTCGTTACTTCTGAACTACTCTGATAATTTAGTTTCTTCTAAATTGTGCTTTCAATCCTTACCTAGTTTCCTTCAACTTAGTTTAGCTTTACTTTGAGTCAAAGCCAATTTCTGAAATATAAAAAAAAAAAAAAAAAGAAATTAATCCTAAATTTACTTCTGCATACGCTTCTTTGTTCTTTGTTCTGCATCATTTTTGGTATCAGAGCCCTATCTAGGATTTCTGTTTTAGATTTCTTGTTTGAGTCTCTCTCTTTTTACTTTGTCTGCTCGAAGTAGACGCCCCAGGACGTCCGGTCCTAGGAACGAAGCGAGGTGCAAACCTCTTCTTCCCATTCCACGGGGTGTTCCTAGGGCGTGTAGGGGATCCGTTGGGTTATAACTTCGTTGCAGGAATTATAAACGGGGAAGTGCTCTGTTTTCAGCCTGTAATTGCCCTGTTGCAGGAATTATTTCTCATTGTAGGTAACTCCAAATTCAGTGATTTTTATTTTGCTGAAACCAGTATAATTGAAACTATTTTACATAAGTTTTCTGTGATTTATTGGTTTCCGTGGGATTTCTGAAAATTAAATTACTGCAACTCTATTTTTGTGTTCTACAATCCAATTATTTTTGAGTGTTCATCTCTTAATTCATCTTAAGGGCATTTGAGCATCTAAGATAAGGGGAGGAGTTGATAACCTCTCCTTAGCCCAAAACCACCACCCACTCATTCGAACCTAAGCCTTTAATCTAAAAATTGATTAGACCTAATTTGCCCTAGTGGGCTAGGGACATCAACAAGTCGGGTCAAGGCTAGTGTTGAGTCAGTTTGTCTGGTTACTCTGTGTGTGCTTTGTACTCAGTGTCTAGAACGGTGGTTCAGGGATTCCATCCCGAAGGGCTTGTGTGCTGGTCCGCCTACCTGGCCAATCTCTGATTGGTGTCTAGGATTGGCATTCAGGGACCTAACACTCCCCTTACACCTGCCTGGCTGAGTCCTGAGTTACTACAGTCTAGCTTGCCACTCTGATTGGGCATCTAGTTTGGGCTCTAGGTCTAGTTAACCCATAGTCGTTCAGTTGAGTCTCATTTTGTGTGCTTGATTGCATCATGTCTACCCAGAATGGAGTACCCTACCAACCTGGTCAAACCCAACCTGATTTAGAGGCCATGGTTAGAGCTCTTACTGAGAGTATGAACAAATTAAGTCAGGATATGAATGAGAATTTTGCCCAGCTTAGGGATCGAGTCCAAGTACTTGAGGAACCTAAGCATCGAAATTGGACTCCTGACCCAGATTTTAATGTGCCTCAACCTCACCCACACCAAGATCCTAGAAGACCTTTATACCGAGATCCTGAACCTAATCATAGGAGGCCTGACCCAGAACCTGAGGATAGAGATGATAGGTTCATTCGGAACATCAAGTTAGATGCACCCACTTTTGATGGTAGCTTAAATCCTAAGGTGTATTCTGATTGGGAGGGTGAGATGGACCAGTACTTTAAGTGGTATGCCATGTCTGAGGAGAGGAAATTCAAGTTTGCCAAGATGAAATTAATATGTCAAGCTAGGTTATACTGGGGGAACATTGAGCTGACCACTAGAAGACGAAATGTAGAGCCCATAACCACTTGGCAGGGTATGAAAGAGAAGCTTAGAGACAAGTACCTACCCATTTCATACCAGCAAAATCTGTTAGACCAATGGCAGACTTTGAAACAAGGGAACCGATCTGTTTCAGACTACATAACCACCTTTGATGAATACCTAATGAGATGTGATGTGAGTGAAGCCCATGAGGTCACTTTGTCTAGATTTAGGGCTGGACTTAGGGAAGATATTAAGAGAGAGTTGTTTCTGAGAGAGGTTACTGACCTAGACCAAGCCTATCAGATTGCACTGAACACTGAGAAGTTTCAGAGAGGACCTATGCCATCTAGGGTTAGTGCCCCAATCCCAAGAAATGGACCTAGCCAGGTTACCCCTAGCAAGCCTAATCAGGGTATTCCCACCCCTAGGCCCATGGATAAAGGTAAAGCACCTGACACCCAAAGAACCCCTAGTATCGTCTGTTTTAAGTGCCAGAAGCCCGGTCATATCACCAATCAGTGCACAGCCATAGCTTGTTTTAAATGTCGTAAGGTAGGTCATGTTTCTAGCCAATGCCCTCGTAGATCTCTATATATAGAAGAGGGAGGAGAAGAGAATTCCGAGCCTAATGAGGAGTTTGAAGAAGAAGTTTATGAGGCCGGAATGAATTTGGTTGATGAGTATGAAGGAGAGGAAGAATCCACTGAGTCTGACCACTTAGGGGTTGTGAGATGCATCCTGTCCCAGACTAAAGTTCAGGAAGATTGGCGTAGGACTAACATCCTACAGACTTTCCTTAAACTAGGGGATAAGGTTTGTAAAATCATCATAGATAGTGGGAGCTGTGTGAATGCCATTTCTACTAGCACTGTCAAAATGTTAGGCTTAACCCCAGTCCCCCACCCCAACCCCTATAAGGTTTCTTGGGTAGACTCTACCTCTATACCCATCCAGTCTAGATGTCAGGTCCAAATCCAAATGCAATCCTATCAAGAGAAGATTTGGTGTGATGTCTTGTCCATGGGGGTGAGCAGTATAATTCTTGGAAGACCTTGGTTGTATGATCATGATGCCACCCTCTTAGGAAAATCCAACACCTGTGTCTTTAGTTTCAATGGGAAGAAAATCACAATCCATTCAGTCCCACCTAAGGACAAGGTAGCTAAAGGAACCAGTAAGGTCAGAGAAATGAAGACTGGAGTGAACCTAATTAGTGCCAAGGATCTAGAACAAGAAATTCATAGTGGTTCACCCATTTGGATGTTGACTGCTAAGGAACTTAGGACTCCTACACCCTCAGAGCCTCCTCAGGAAGTTAAACCTTTATTAGAAGAATTTGAGGATGTTTTTCTCGAGGATCTGCCAGACCACCTTCCACCTCTTAGGGATATTCAACATTCTATAGATTTAGTCCCAGGAGCTACCTTACCCAACTTGCCCCATTATAGGATGAATCCATCTGAGCATAAAGAACTGCAAAGGCAGGTTGGCGAATTGTTGAGGAAGGGGTTCATTAGAGAGAGTCTTAGCCCTTGTGCAGTCCCTGCACTTCTAACCCCGAAGAAGGATGGCACGTGGAGGATGTGTGTTGGCAGTCGTGCCATCAATAAAATCACAATCAAGTATAGGTTCCCCATCCCTAGACTAGATGACATGCTTGATATGATGGCCGGTGCCATGGTTTTTTCTAAAATTGATCTCAAGAGCGGCTATCATCAGGTTAGGATTAGACCAGGGGATGAGTGGAAAACAGCCTTCAAAACTAAGGATGGTCTCTTTGAATGGGTTGTTATGCCTTTTGGGTTGTCCAATGCCCCTAGTACTTTCATGAGGATTATGACCCAGGTACTTAGAGCTTTCATAGGGAAGTTTGTAGTAGTCTATTTTGATGACATCCTGATCTATAGTAAGACCCCTGCAGATCACCTAGGCCACCTTAGACAAGTCTGTCAAGTTTTGAGGAATGATAGTCTCTACGGTAATCTCAAAAAGTGTGAATTTATGACTAGTAGAATTATCTTCCTTGGATTTGTCGTAACCCCTGACGGCGTGGCTGCCGATCCTGAAAAGATTAGGTCCATAGTAGAATGGCCAGAGCCGACCAATGTGCATGAAGTCAGAAGTTTCCATGGCTTGGCTACCTTCTATAGGCGATTCATCAAGGGGTTTAGTACCGTAGTTGCTCCTATCACAGACTGTATTAGGAAGGGAGAATTTCAGTGGACCAAAGCAGCCCATAAAGCCTTCCTAGATCTTAAGGATAGGATGACCCAGGCACCCATTTTAAGACTACCGGACTTTTCAAAGGTATTTGAGGTTGCCTGTGATGCTTCAGGAGTAGGTATAGGTGGAGTCCTAAGCCAAGAGAACCATCCCGTAGCATTCTTTAGTGAAAAACTTAATGATGCTAAGCTTAGGTATTCTACCTATGATAAGGAATTTTATGCGGTAGTGCAAGCTTTGCATTACTGGAGACATTATTTGCTACCGCAAGAATTTGTGCTATTTTCGGATCATGAGGCTCTTAGATTCTTGAACTCTCAGAAGAAGCTTAACCCTAGGCATGCTAAGTGGGTAGAGTATATCCAGTCCTATACTTTTGTTTGGAAGCATAAGGCTGGGTCTGAAAATAAGGTAGCTGATGCCCTTAGTCGTCGATCTTTGTTGTTGAATTCTGTTAGGGCTGAAGTCATAGGGTTTGAGCAAATCAAAGAGGAATATGAGTCGTGTCCGGATTTTAAGACTGTGTACCAGGATCTAACTCAAGGACCATCTAGTGAACATAAGGATTATTCCCTTTTAGATGGCTTTCTGTTCTTTAAGAATAGGCTTTGCATCCCTAGAACCTCTCTTAGGGAATTCTTGATTTGGGAAACTCATGCTGGAGGTTTAGCTGGCCATTTCGGAAAAGATAAGACCACCCTGGCTATTGAAGACCATTTTTTCTGGCCTAGCTTAAAAAGAGATGTAGCACACATTGTGGCTAGGTGTCGAACCTGCGCTGTTGCCAAACAGCGAAAACAAAACACCAGCCTTTATACCCCACTCCCTGTCCCAGATCGTCCTTGGCAAGATGTGAGCATGGACTTTGTGTTAGGTATGCCTAAGACCCAGAAGAGGCATGACTCTATCTGTGTTGTAGTAGACCGATTTTCCAAGATGGCCCATTTCTTGCCTTGTTCCCAAACATTTGATGCGTCTAAGGTAGCCACCATGTTCTTTAATGAGATAGTTCGACTCCATGGTCTACCCAAGACCATTGTTTCAGATAGGGATGTTCGGTTCACCAGCTATTTCTGGAAAACCCTTTGGCATAAGTTAGGAACGAAACTTAAGTTTTCAACTGCCTATCACCCCCAGACTGACAGCCAAATCAAAGTAGTGAACCGTAGTTTAGGCAATCTGTTAAGGTGTCTTGTTGGTGAAAACATTAGGAACTGGGATTTGTACTTACCTAGAGCCGAATTTGCACATAATGACTCGGTCAATAGGTCTACGGGTAAGAGTCCATTTGAAATTGTGCATGGTTACAAACCCCACACACCTCTTGACCTAGCTCCTTTACCAGTCCACACACGGGTCTCCGAGTCTGCCGAAGTTTTTGCACAGCATATAAAAGACTTGCATAAAGAAATTCAAGCCAAAATAAATTTAAGTAATGAAACTTATAAGAAATTGGCTAATTCTCAAAGGCGAGTCAAAACTTTTGACGAAGGAGACTATGTAATGATTAGGTTAAGGCCTGAACGGTTTCCTCCTGGAACCGTTAGAAAGTTACATGCTAGGGGAGCTGGACCATTTAGAGTGGTAAAGAGAGTAGGATCCAATGCCTATGTGCTCGAGTTACCTCCAGAACTAGACATTAGCTCCACTTTCAACATTACAGATCTAGTAGAGTATAGGGAGCCAGCTGTGATTCCCAGTGAGGCATTTGAACCTAATCCTGCTCTTGAGAGTGAACCTGACCCTGTGTGTCCACCAACAAATTGGCCTGTGAGGAAAGAGTAGATTGAAAAGATCCTGGATGATCAGGTTATCTCTACTCGTAATCGAGGATACCAAAGATACCTGGTCCGCTGGCTAGGAAGGCCAGATTCTGATGACTCTTGAATCTCCCGAGAAGAATTACAAGAGCTGGACCCAGACCTCTTGGAGAGATACCAGAGCCAACTTGATCCATACTCGACAGGGTCGAGTTCCTCCCACCCTGGGAGAATTGGTGCGGGCACCAGACTCAGAAGAAGACTTCAGAGCTCCATCTGGATCTCTGATTAACCTTGCCCGAAGAATTAGGGTTTTTGGTTTGTAATAAGAGTTGACTAGATCAACTCAACTTGAGTCTACATTACTTGCATTTTATTTTGTTGAGTCATGTTGACTCAGTAGTGGACTAGGGCTTCAACCTGGGGTGTTACATTTTCTCCCAAGGCCTAGCAAGTGGGCGCCACACTCCCAGCCACACTCCCAGCCATACGCCTGAGTCCAGGGGGCGCCATATCTACATCCAGCAGCCTTTGGTCCCCACGCCACAGATAGCAGCTCTCTTCTCTCATGCGCCAGTTGAGGAGAAATCCACCAGGAGTCCACAAATCAAGGGGGCGGCCCAAGTCTTTCCCAAAAGAACCAAACTAAGAAAGGGAAGAAATTCTCTTGGAGAGAACTTCAAGGAGGCACCCACTACCTACCAAAAATATCCAAAACAAAGATGGGAAGGGCCTTGACTTAGGGAGGAAGAAAAGGAGGAGTCCAAAAGAGTTGATCCATGGAAGGAAAGAAATTCTCTTGAAGACCCAAGCAAGGAGGCTCCATCTACTTGCCTTTTATAACCCAAATCAAATTTTTTTGGTACCTTGGCCGACCATATGTGTATGGATTATCCTGATTTGTAGATCCCCTCTTTTAGTCCCATATGGGAAGATGTAAAACCCTACTCCCTTGTAAAGCCTTATAAATTAAACCCCTCTTGTAAGTTTAAATCAATCAGATGAATGAAACCAAATTTTTTTGTGAGCAAACTTTGTGTTTTCTCTCTTCCGCACTTGCATCCAGGTGTTGAGCTCCATGAGGGAGTAAATCCGGGCTCCCCAGGAACCTTGAGGAGGTGTGAGATCTCCAAAACCCAAACCCTAGGTTAGCCACTCAACTCCCAAACCCTAGCCGCCCATCACCCTTCTCTTTCCACTAAGCCCTAGCATATTCCACCTCCCACGGCCTCTCTCTCCAAGTCCAGGCCGACCACCAACATCCAGCTACAGTCCAGGTACTTCAGATCCAAAGCTCATTCCAGAGGGAGTCGAATCAGCCTTCAAGAGAATCCGGATCTCAGTGACATCTACCTTCAAGTTCTTCGAACTGGTAAATCCTTCCCTGAATCTCTGAATCCATCACTTGTTTCTCTTCTTCCCAGATCTTGAGTCCAGGAGAAGCCGACCCAGCCACGAGACCAGTATTGGAGGATCCATTGCGATGATAGCCGAATCCGAGGATCCAACAATCTGCTCGAGAGAGTTATTCCACCCAAATTCTGTGAGATCACTGTCTGGTTGGTAAACCATCTCTCCTCTTTATTTATGTCTTGTTGAAAGTTCAGAGCGAAACCCTAGATCTGGGAGTTTCTCAACCCCCAGCGATCCGTTACTTCTGAACTACTCTGATAATTTAGTTTCTTCTAAATTGTGCTTTCAATCCTTACCTAGTTTCCTTCAACTTAGTTTAGCTTTACTTTGAGTCAAAGCCAATTTCTGAAATATAAAAAAAAAAAAGAAATTAATCCTAAATTTACTTCCGCATACGCTTCTTTGTTCTTTGTTCTGCATCACTAGACTAATGAGGTTAACCTTATGGGGTTGCGATATATCTACGGGGTTTGTATAATGGAAGGATGGGTTATTAATCTCAGGAAAGAGGTCCTTAATGGGAACTATAGGAGGAGACTCATCCTGAGGGTACTGATTCAAAGAGATCAGGTCCTTAATAAATTCTTCTGGTTCTTGTATTTTAGGACTAGACTCTATAATTTGGCTCTCCTCTATGGTTTCCTCAGGTGAGGCTCTAGTAGCAGTACCTAGGTTCTCTTCCTCTATTTGTTCTTCCATTATAGCTTTAGGTTGGATATGGTCAAGGTCAACTAGCTCTGGGTTGGTTTCTACCTGGGTATCTACTGGGTCAGCTAATTCTAGGTCTACTAAAGGTGTCTCCTCTTCTCCCTCATACTCATCCACTAGGCTCACATCAACTTCATACACTTCCGCGTTAATGTAAGCCTTGTGAATCTCAGGAATGGTTGGAGAAGGTCGGCTAGCAGGAAATTGGTTAGGTTCTAGTCTCTGATTATGGGTACTACTCCTAGTAGGTTCAGGTTGTATAAGGGATAGTGGCTCACTACTGGGTTCGTATTTAGGGATACTAATCCTATGGGGTTCAAGTTGACTAGGGAAGCATGACTAGTACTAGGTTGATACTTAGTGGTTATAGGTTCTCTAGGCTCATAGGACAAGGGTGCAGATCTATGGGTCATGGGATTATAGGATCTGGGGTCATAGGATTTTAGGTCAGCTCTATGATCAGGTTCTAAGGATGGATCATGGTATGGGGTCCTCCTAAGGTTGGGCTCCCTATATGGGTCAGGATATTGGGTTCTCCTAGGGTTGGACTCCCTATATAGGTCAGAATACCGGGTTCTCCTAGGATTGGACTCCCTATATGGGTCAGAATATTGGGTTCTCCTAGGGTTGGACTCCCTATATGGGCCAGAATATTGGGTGTTGGGTCTACTAGGCTTATAGGGTGTGGGTGCATAGGATTTATGATCATGGGATCTAGAGTCATAGGATCTAGGTTCATAGGTTCTGGATTCATAGGTTCTAGGTTCATAGGATTTGGAGTCATAAGATCTATAGGTTGTGGGTATACTAGGCTTAGAGGATGTGGGTAAATAGGATCTATCTTCCTGGTCTACAAAATCCTGATTGGATCTTCTAGGACTAACCTTAGGGATTGGGTCAGGATGATGGGCTCTCCTAGGTTTAGCCTCAAGGTATGGATCAGGGTTTGGGGTCCTCCTAGGTTAAGGGAAATCAGGATCTGGCTCAGACTGTGACCCATGGTTTTTTTCTGGGGTCCCTACCCGGACTTTTAATTGATCAAACCTATTGGCAAGATGGTCAATTCTATCATTGGTTTGAATACGAGACTGAGTTAACTGGGTCATCTGGGTAGTTATCTGGGTAGCCATTTGGGCCATTTGATCAGCTAGGGCTTTTATTTGAGATTGTAAATTTTCCATGGGTTCAGACATTGAAGGAGGTGGGTGATATGAAACTCCTGATCTAGTGCTCACGCAAGACTCGATCAGACCGACTATAGCTGACTAGACCTGGAGTCCAAACTAGATGCTCAACCAGGGTAGCAAACTAGCCTATAGTAACCCTGTACTCAGCCAGGCAGGTGTAAGGGGAGTGTTAGGTCCCTGATTGCCAATCCTAGACACCAATCAGAGATTGGCCAGGTAGGCGGACCAGCACACAAGCCCTTCGGGATTGAATCCCTAAACCACCGTTCTAGACACTGAGCACAAGGCACACACAGGTTAACTTGACACAGTGATCTAACACTAGCCCGGACCCGACCAGTTGGTGTCCCTAGCCCACTAGGGCAAATTAAGTCTAATTAATTTTAGGTTAAGGCTTGGGACTGAATGCAAGGGATGTGGTTTTGGGCTAAGGAGAGGTGATCAAATCCTCCCCCCATCTGATATAGCAAGAGTGTCCTTAAAAGTAAATTATGCAATGATGGCAGGCAGATGAGGATGCAAATTAGGATTTAGATATTTTTTTTTGGTATTTTTGGAGAATATGTAATTTTTTTTTTGGTATTTTTTAAATAGAAGAAAACTTGCAAATCATGGCCTAATATGCTGGAAATATACTAAAATTAAAAAATATGCAAAAATTGCTAAACAAAAACCTAAAACTTCCAAACTTGTCTTGCTGAAAAAACAGAGCCGAAAATTTACAAGATGTATTTCGGCTTGAAGAAAATTCACAGGATATAATAAAATTTATAAAAATTTCTAAAATTACTGTTAATTATTATGAATCCACAAAAGCAAATTTCAGAATTTTTAGAGTTTTTATCAGGGAGAAATAATTAAAATAACAGAGTATATATGGACTGAAAAATTGCAGAAAATAAGCCCTAATCTAAGCTCTGATACCAAATGATGCGGGACTAATATGCATGCCATTTTTTTTGTATGTTTTACATGTTGAGTTAGGTGATTAATTTCCGAATTTCAGATCAAAATTATTTGTAGGGAATTTTGTATGAATTTTTGAAGATCAGCATGCAGATTAGGACCTAGAAAAGTAGCAAAGAAGGACCGCCGGGGCTGAGAAGCCTCGATTAGGGCAAGTTCTCCTACAATAAAACTACTGGAGGTAGAGGGGTGTACCTGACAATGTCTGTGAAGATCGCAGCAAAGGGGTCTCTCGTTCCTCGATGGATGCGGCCTGAAAAACCGAGCCAAAGACCCGCGGATACCCGGCTTTCTGCTCGGTGATCCGATTGAGGCTTGGCTGAAGTCGTTGGATTCGTAGGAACTCGAGGACCTGTAAACAACCTGTCAGGGATTAGAAAACTCACAAAGGAACAAGAAAACAAAGGAAAAATAGCAAGGGAAGGCTTCTTTTGGAGTGGGCGTCCAGGGATCTGAGATGCTTGTTGGCAGCAGGAAGATGATTGCAGCACTAGGAAGAAAAACTCTCGCAAACCCCTTTATGCACACAGCAGGGTATCACACAACTCAATAGAAGAACTCAAGGTTTTCGTTCATCAAAATTCTCCTTCATACAAGAGGCTAGGGTCCCTTAAATAGACTCTTAACCTTGGGCTCCAAGTAAGGGTACATAAGTCTTTACATAAGAATCCTTTTCCCTCTCAAACCCTAGCTAGAAAATAAGGAAATATTAGGTAGAAAAATCCCTAAAAATTTTCTTGACTTGGTCAAGACTCCAAGGATGCCTAGGGGGGCGTGTTGGGCTTCTAGGAGCAGTAAAAGGCCAGCCCAAAGGGGCTTGGGTGCATGGGTTTGTGGTGTGGGCACCAGAATCAGGAAGAGACTCCAACCAATTCAAGTCAAATCCAAGTCCTTATGGTTGGATGAGTAAAAGAAAGTCCTGTAATTTTTTTCTTTCTTTAATTTTGAGTCCAAATAATTATGTAATTCGAGTCCATTTCAATTTTATGTTGGGACTAGTCCAGCCTGATTAATCTTGTATTTGAGAGTTGGGTCCAAATGAGTCAAGTCCAATCCATGAAGAATCAAACCAAACCACATTTGAAGACTAAAGAAGACTCAAGACTTATACTCCAAAGCAAGACCAAAGCCACCTCAAGTGGGGACCACATGCCACATGACACATGCCACCTCATCATCCAAGGTTGCTGCCACATCAAACATACCACCTCACCATCCAAGGTTGCTGCCACATCACACATGCCACCTCACCATCCAAGGTTGCCACTCAAGAGAAGAAAAGGGGAATTTGAATTTGAATTGGCTACAACCTCCTCCACAACTTCCTCCACTACTCATGGGACGCCCCATATTTTTCTCCACAAATTTTTCTCCATGATATTTGGTGTAGTTTGAATTCAAAATGGCTTAATAGTCTATAAAAGACTCTTAGTCTTCTTGTAAAAGAGGGATGGAAAAGAAAAAATAAAAATTTTCTTCTATGTGAGTTCTATGTGCCTAAGTGGTAGTTCTAAATTCCTCTCCCTATCCCACGCCAACCCTACTTTCTCCTCCTCCTTCTCCAACGCCTAAGACACTCTCCTTCTTCTCCAATCTCAAGCTAGCTCTTCAATATTCAAGGTTGATCAAGAAGACCATCACAAGGAGGCCGGCCTAATCCATTTCAAGTGATCTACCATGGCGCCAAGATTATTCTTCAACAATGCTTCCTCGACTCTTCTTTAGTTTCTCCATTTCATGACTAACGTATTTTACCAAGTTCCTAATCTCGAGGTTTCTTTGTTGTAGGGTTCTCCGGGATTCCGAATTCAAGAGGAAGGAATTACTTGCCATAATCCAGAAAACAAGAAGGGCCCTCAATTTGTAGTATGGTCTTGTCATTTGGGAGGTCTCTTCATGAGTGATCTTGATCTACTTGAAAGATTAATGCTAGGTATGTTCTAGTATCGATTAGGTCTGAAATATTAAATTTGCCTAGCTTAACTTGTGTGGTTCGAATCTTATTCCTATTTCTTTGTTATTTTGATAGTCTTATTAATTAGGTTTATGTTTGATCGTTCGAGTTCTCTTCATTAGACCTCCTTTGATACTATATGCTGAACTAATCATATGCAAATAAGAAATTGCTAAGTTAATCTTTGCTAATCTCCTTTAGGGTTGCATAATTGCATTCTCATCTTGCATACCCCCCACCATTCTTGGTATCAGAGCATGGTAGAATAAGTTCCTGATTGCATAGCATTAAGTCCTTGAAGTACTTGGATCGGGGGCGTTACCAGGCCGTCCGGTCTTAGGAGAAAGTAGGGTTTAAACACCCTCTCTTCCCATTCCACGGGGATCTCCTAAGGCGTGTTGGGGTGCCATTGTGATTGACCCGTGAAAAAGAAAGCCAAAGGACTTCTTAGATTTCATTTGTGAATTTTGCATTATGCACGTTCTGTTTTTCTGCTTGCTGTATTTTCTGTAGGCTGACTGTAATCCGCCTGCAACTCCAAAGGAAAGTATCACATTCCTCGTTGGAATATTTTTTTTCATGTTCCATTTTAATTTGCTTATCACCGTTTAAAATTTCAATCTAAGAAAAAATTTACAAAAAAAATGAAAATTCTTGCAGTCCATCAGTGTTATTAGGGTTTCTGTTCTGTTCTGTTCCTTTTCATTATCTTCATTTCAGAATCTGCCTAGAATAGTATAGATTTTATTTTGAATTTTTGTTTTATCTGGTATGTCATCTAGAAGTTAGGAGTTTTCTGTGATTTTTTTAGATTTTTCTGATATTTTTTTCTGCACTTATCAACACCACTTTTAAACTGCAACACACTACTTCTGCACCTGAAATTTGAAATTTGCATGCATCTCATGACAAATTAAATTAAGGGCATGAAATTGACATAGGATCAGGATTTCATCACCTGTCCCTAGCCCAAAAATCACCAAATTTCATATCGATCCAATCCCTAACTAAAACTGATTAGACATTAATTGCCCTAGTGGGTTAGGAACATCAATTTGGTCGAGCCCGGGTTATTATCAACTCATTGTGTCAACTAGTCTTGTGTGTGCCCTATTACTTGGTGTCTAGAATTGGGACTAAGGGCTTGGGTGCTGATCCGTCTATCGGGCCAATTCCACCGGGCCTAGGTAGGCCAGAGACAGGATCTCACACTCCCCTTGTTCTAAAACCTGGCCAAGTATAGAGTTACTACAATCTAGCTTGCCACCTTGATTAGGAAACTAGCTTGGAACTCTAGGTCCAGTTCAATTCAATTGGGAAAGCTTGTGCAACCCATTTCTTCATCTATTATTGAAAGCTGGTGTCAAGGATAGAGGTTAAGTGGCTTAAGCCTAAGCGGTTCTTGTGGTTTTTAATTAGGACCCAGTGAAAGCTGGGGGAACCTCCCACAGACCCACCTCCTGACTGGCCAGTGGAAGAGAGTAGCTGTTGATTTGATTGTATCTAGTCAACTCAGTTTATTTGGACTAACCGGTTTAGAAAACTCGCAGTTCGGGTCTGAGTCTAATTGTTTGCATGACAACTAGGTCAGGCACACCTTACCACCCTTCACAAGCCCAACCTAGTTCATCCATGGATACTAGTATGGAAAGCCTTATGAGATCTATGATCGAGAAGATGGACCGTTTGGATGCTAGGTTTGACCAGTTCGAGGAAAGGATAGGAACCCTAGAGGAATCTAGGTTGACCCCAACTGAACCACCTTCACCCAGATTACCTTCAGTTCGCCCTAGAGCCCAACGACAGGAACATACACCTGATCCAATTCATAGAAGGCCACATCAGGATTATACTGATCATACTCCGGAGCCAAATCCTAGAAGACCTCGCCATGATACTTTTGATCAGGATGATCGGGCCTTAAGGAATATACATCTAAATGCACCAACCTTTGAGGGAAGCCTAGATCCTAAGGTGTACATAGACTGGGAGGCTGACATGGACCAATATTTTGACTGGTATGATATGTCTGAAGAGAGAAGATTCAAGTTTGCCAAAATCAGACTAGTCCGTCAGGCTAGGTTGTATTGGAAAAATGTCGAACGCATAGCTAGGCAGAGGGGAGACTTACCTATAGTGACCTGGAGAGACATGAAGAGAAAGCTTAGAGAGAAATATTTGCCTATGTCTTATCAGCAAAGGTTGTTAGATCAGTGGCAACGATTGACACAAGGAAATAAGACCGTTTTTGAGTACTTTGCTAAATTTGATGAGTTTGTAATGTGATGCAACGTAGTCGAGTATGAGGCAGCCACATTGTCGAGGTTTAGATCAGGATTGAATGAAGATATAAAAGGGGAACTATTTTTGAGAGAAGTCCATGATTTAGATCAGGCATACCAAGTTGCCATGGACTATGAGAGGTTTCAAAGGAGAGCTACATTTAGGTGACCTGAGCCCATTAGGTTTAATCCTCCTGTTAGTCGACCTAGTTCAGTCCCTGGTACAACCAATAGACCAAGATCCAGCTCGAATCCAACCCCTCGGACCAACCCTGCCATTCCCCCAATTCCTAGAGAAGACAAAGGAAAGAGCCCTGAAGTTCGAGGTGAGAGGGAGCGAGTTTGCTATAAGTGTCGTAAACCAGGTCATTTCGTGAGCCAATGTCCCTCTAGAGCTTTATATATAGGGGAGGCAGAAGAAGGTGAATCAGAACCCCTGGAGAATGATGAAGAGGAGGTTTATGAAGCAGGGGATTGCTTGGCTGATGAGTATGAAGGAGATGAAGAAAATGTAGATTCATCAGATGTGTTAGGAGTTGTGAGATGTATCATGACACAGACCAAGGAGCAAGAAGACTGGTGTAGGACTAGCATCCTACACACATTTGTCAAAATAGGAGAAAAGGTCTGTAAGATCGTGATCGATAGTGGAAGCTGTGTCAATGCCATTTCCACTAGTGCAGCCAAGAGTCTAGGATTACCCACTGAACCACATCCCAATCCATATAAGGTATCCTGGATCGATTCCACTTCTATCCCAATCAAGCAGAGATGTCAGGTCCGAATCCAACTTCAGTCCTATCAGGAACGAATCTGGTGTGATGTACTCCCTATGGGAGTAAGTAGCATCATCCTAGGTAGGCCATGGCTGTTTGACCATGATGTGATAATTTTTGGTCGATCAAATTCCTGTGCTTTCAATTTCAATGGCAAGAAAATTGTCATTCATTCAACCCAGCCTAAGGACAACACCAAAAGTGGAGTTAGCAGCCTGAAAGAAAAAAGGACTGGATTAAATTTGATAGGTGCAAAAGAATTAGAAAAAGACATTAATGAGGGAGCACCAATTTGGATGGTAGCTGCTAAGGAAACTATGGACCACACCCCTGTAGAACACCCTTAAGAGGTGGTCCAATTATTGAAAGACTTTGAAGACGTGTTTCCCGAGGATTTTCCCGACAATCTTCCACCTTTAAGGGACATACAGCATGCCATAGATTTAGTTCCTAGCGCGACTTTACCTAATTTGCCTCATTATAGGATGAATCCAACTGAACATCAAGAGTTACAAAGGCAAGTTAGTGAACTTCTTAGAAAGGGGTTTGTTAGAGAAAGTTTAAGCCCTTGTGCAGTCCCTGCCTTGTTAACCCCTAAAAAAGATGGTACCTGGAGGATGTGTGTAGACAGCCGTGCCATCAACAAGATTACTGTCAAATATAGGTTTCCAATCCCAAGACTGGACGATATGTTAGATATGATAGCCGGATCAACAATTTTCTCCAAGATAGACTTAAAGAGTGGCTATCACCAGGTTAGGGTTAGGCCTGGAGATGAATGGAAGACCGCTTTTAAGACTAAAGATGGATTATATGAGTGGTTAGTCATGCCGTTCGGTCTGTCCAATGCACCCAGCACCTTTATGAGAATTATGAATCAGGTGTTGAAAACTTTCATCAGGAAATTTGTGGTGGTCTACTTTGATGACATTCTTATCTATAGCAAGACTAAGGCAGACCATTTAACCCACCTAAGACAAGTTTGCCAAGTCCTTAGAAAGGATAGCCTCTATGCCAATATCAAGAAGTGTGATTTCTTAACACATAGAGTTATCTTTCTAGGATTCGTAGTAACATCTGAAGGAGTGTCCGCTGACCCTGCAAAAATTAAGTCAATAGTAGAGTGGCCTGTACCCAAGAGTATCCATGATGTCCGTAGTTTCCACGGTTTAGCCACCTTCTATAGGAGATTCATTAGAGGGTTCAGTACGATAGTGGCTCCAATCACTGATTGTATTAGGAAGGGAACTTTTGAATGGACTAAAGCAGTAGACAAAGCCTTCCTAACAATTAAGGAAAAAATGATACACGCACCCGTCTTGAGGTTACCCGATTTTACCAAAGTGTTCGAGGTTGCTTGTGATGCTTCTGGGGTAGGAATTGGAGGTGTCTTGAGTCAAGAGAATCACCCAGTAGCATATTTCAGTGAGAAGTTAAATGAAGCGAGACTAAGGTATTCCACCTATGATAGGGAGCTGTATGCTG
This sequence comes from Areca catechu, assembly GCA_021397845.1. Classification (NCBI taxonomy): domain Eukaryota; kingdom Viridiplantae; phylum Streptophyta; class Magnoliopsida; order Arecales; family Arecaceae; genus Areca; species Areca catechu. The sequence continues at coordinate 73,475,540 of CM038050.1, read as the reverse complement.
TAGTTCAGGCATTACGTTATTGGAGGAATTATCTTCTACTACAAGAGTTTGTCCTATTTTCTGACCATGAAGCTCTTAGGTTCCTTAGTTCTCAGAAAAAATTGAACCCTAGGCACGGGAAATAGGTAGAGTTCATACAAGCTTATACGTTCATACTGAAACATCATGCCGGAACTGAAAATAGGGTTGCTGATGCATTGAGTCATCGTTCAATGTTGTTGAATTCTGTGAGCACTGAGGTAGTAGGGTTTGAAAGATTAAAAGAGGAATATCCTACATGCCCTGATTTTGGTGACATCTATCAATCCCTTCAACAAGGACCATCTAGTGAGCATAGTGATTATACCATTTTAGATGGATACCTTTTTAGAGAAAATTAGTTGTGTATTCCCAAGACCTCTGTTAGGAAATTTCTGATCTGGGAAGTTCTTGCTGGGGGCTTAGCAGGACATTTTGGTAGGAATAAGACCATCTTAGCAATAGAAGACCAATTCTTTTGGCCTGGTCTCAAAAGAAATGTGGCCCAGATTGTAGCTCAGTGCCGTATCTGTGCTGTTGCAAAACAGCAAAGACAGAACACCGGTCTGTACACACCCTTACCTGTCCCTGATTGTCCATGGCAGGATATCAGCATGGATTTTGTAGTAGGCCTCCCTAAGACGTCTAGGAAGTATGATTCTGTCTTTGTGGTTGTCGATCGTTTCTCCAAGATGGCTCTTTTCATTCCTTGTTCTCAAACTTTAGATGCTTCGAAGGTGGCCAAGCTTTTTCTCGATCAGGTCGTTAGGCTTCATGGTTTACCCAAAACCATTGTGTCCGATAGAGATGTCAAATTTACTAGCTATTTCTGGAAAACCCTCTGGCACATGCTCGGTACCAAGCTGAAATTCTCTACTGCCTATCATCCTCAAATCAATGGCCAGACTGAGGTAGTAAACCGAAGCTTAGGAAATCTGTTGAGATGCTTAGTTGGTGACAACCTAGGAAACTGGGACCTATTACTTCCTCGTGCTGAATTTGCCTATAACAGCTCAGTTAATAGGTCTATTGGGAAAAGTCCATTCGAAGTGGTCCATGGATACAAACCTAGGAAGCCTTTAGACCTAGCTCCTTTACCCACACATGCACGGGTGTCCGAGTCTGCCGAGTCATATGCACAACATATTAGGGAATTGCATAAGGAGATTAGCCAAAAGATTCATGCGAGCAATGAACTCTATCAGCATATGACTAATTCACATAAACGATTAAAAGAATTTAATGAAGGGGACTCCGTCATGATCAAACTTAAACCTGAAAGGTTTTCGCCGGGAACTATGAAGAAACTCCATGCCCGGGGAGCCGGACCTTTCAAAATAATAAAGAAAATTAGACCAAATGCTTATGTATTAGAATTACCACCAAGTTATGGCATTAGTTCAACATTTAACGTTTCAAACTTAAAAGAATACAAAGAACCTACATTGATACCTAGTGAGCTTTTTGGTCCTAATGTTTCTTTTGAGAGTGAAACACCAAATGAGTGTCCACCACCAAGTGTTCCTGAGAGAAAGGAGAGAATTGAAAGGATCTTGGATGACCAGATCATTACTACTAGAAATAAAGGCTATCAACGTTATCTGGTTAGATGGCAAGGATGTCCTGAATCTGAAGACTCTTGGATTTCCTGAGAGGACCTACAACAAATCGACCCGGATGCATTAGAAACTTATCAAGCCAACCCTCACTCGATAGGGTCGAGTTCCTCCCACCCCGGGAGAATTAGTGTGGGCACCAGAATCAGGAAGAGACTCCAACCAATTCAAGTCAAATCCGAGTCCTTATGGTTGGATGAGTAAAAGAAAGTCCTGTAATTTTTTTCTTTCTTTAATTTTGAGTCCAAATAATTATGTAATTCGAGTCCATTTCAATTTTATGTTGGGACTAGTCCTGCCTGATTAATCTTGTATTTGAGAGTTGGGTCCAAATGAGTCAAGTCCAATCCATGAAGAATCAAACCAAACCACATTTGAAGACTTAAAGAAGACTCAAGACTTATACTCCAAAGCAAGACCAAAGCCATCTCAAGTGGGGACCACATGCTACATGACACATGCCACCTCATCATCCAAGGTTGCTGCCACATCACACATACCACCTCACCATCCAAGGTTGCTGCCACATCACACATGCCACCTCACCATCCAAGGTTGCCGCCCAAGAGAAGAAAAGGGGAATTTGAATTTGAATTGGCTACAACCTCCTCCACAACTTCCTCCACTACTCATGGGATGCCCCATATTTTTCTCCACAAATTTTTCTCCATGATATTTGGTGTAGTTTGAATTCAAAATGGCTTAATAGTCTATAAAAGACTCTTAGTCTTCTTGTAAAAGAGGGATGGAAAAGAAAAAATAAAAATTTTCTTCTATGTGAGTTCTATGTGCCTAAGTGGTAGTTCTAAATTCCTCTCCCTATCCCACGCCAACCCTACTTTCTCCTCCTCCATCTCCAACGCCTAAGACACTCTCCTTCTTCTCCAATCTCAAGCTAGCTCTTCAATATTCAAGGTTGATCAAGAAGACCATCACAAGGAGGCCGGCCTAATCCATTTCAAGTGATCTACCATGGCGCCAAGAATATTCTTCAACAATGCTTCCTCGACTCTTCTTTAGTTTATCCATTTCATGACTAACGTATTTTACCAAGTTCCTAATCTCGAGATTTCTTTGTTGTAGGGTTCTCCGGGATTCCGAATTCAAGAGGAAGGAATTACTTACCATAATCCAGAAAACAAGAAGGGCCCTCAATTTATAGTATGGTCTTGTCATTTAGGAGGTCTCTTCATGAGTGATCTTGATCTACTTGAAAGATTAATGCTAGGTATGTTCTAGTATCGATTAGGTCTGAAATATTAAATTTGCCTAGCTTAACTTGTGTGGTTCGAATCTTATTCCTATTTCTTTGTTATTTTGATAGTCTTATTAATTAGGTTTACGTTTGATCGTTCAAGTTCTCTTCACTAGACCTCCTTTGATACTATATGCTGAACTAATCATATGCAAATAAGAAATTGCTAAGTTAATCTTTGCTAATCTCCTTTAGGGTTGCATAATTGCATTCTCATCTTGCATGTCCCCACCAGTTTGGGCCATTGGAAGCTGGGGTGGCCTGGTAGCCAGGTAGCAGGAATATTCCCTGGTATCTTGCTTCTTAGGGGCTTGGGCTTGGCACCTGGGCTTGATTTCTTTGGGCTAGGATGCAGATGGATCTCTGGAATTATGGATGACCTTATCTATGAATATACTTTGGCATCTGGAAGGGAATCTGGGCATCTGGAGGGCATCTGCAAGAAATCAGGGTTTTCTAAATTTTCCTCCTGGGGTCTTCAAATCTTCAAGCTGGGTTGGACTTGTGCTATACTTCCATGTCTTCAATCTAGTTAGACTTGGTATTCACTTGTATGATATAGTCTTGAGTCTTCAGTATGCTTGGACAGGACTCAAAAAAATAAAATAATCTCAACATGAGCTGACTAGCATTGGACTGAACTAGCTCAACATAAGCTGACTAGTACAGAACTGAAATAACAACTCAAAAGACTCAAACAACAACTAAAAAAAGGACTCAGATGGGCTAAGCCCTTATTACAGATGGACTCAAAAATTATTGATCAATTCACAGAGGGTTGAGAAGCCTCTGCCTTATTCTGGTGCCTTGGTGTCCGCACCAATTCGGAGTATGGTCGCAAGGCTGAAACTTAAAGGAATTGACGGAAGGGCACCACCAGGAGTGGAGCCTGCGGCTTAATTTGACTGAACACAGGGAAACTTACCAGGTCCAGACATAGCAAGGATTGATAGACTGAGAGCTCTTTCTTGATCTATGGGTGGTGGTGCATGGCCGTTCTTAGTTGGTGGAGCGATTTGTTTGGTTAATTCCGTTAACGAACGAGATCTCAGCCTGCTAACTAGCTACGCGGAGGCATCCCTCCGTGGCCAGCTTCTTAGAGGGACTATGGCCGTTTAGGCCACGGAAGTTTGAGGCAATAACAGGTCTGTGATACCCTTAGATGTTCTGGGCCGCACGCGCGCTACACTGATGTATTCAACGAGTCTATAGCCTTGGCCGACAGGCCCGGGTAATCTTCGAAAATTTCATCGTGATGGGGATAGATCATTGCAATTGTTGGTCTTCAACGAGGAATTTCTAGTAAGCGCGAGTCATCAGCTCGCGTTGACTACGTCCCTGCCCTTTGTACACACCGCCTG
>CM038050.1:73433790-73466290 GCA_021397845.1 Areca catechu | reverse complement strand
TTTCCTTAAGAGAACTCTTTCCTATGTGATGAAGTCCTTAGGACTACACTGACTTCGATACAAAGAGGATGTATTGAGTGGTCCTTAAACCCGGTTCACAACCAAAGGATATATTGTACTGGACGGCAATATATCAAGTATAGGTTGTTGTAGTTCACATCGTTTGGTTGTCCTCTTGACCAAATGAGTGTGGTGACACTGATGTGATCTGCAAGTGGGATATATGTGATATCTCATTGAACGTGACTCCGTGCAGTCCCTTTCTGCCAAAGGGATACTCACGATTGGATATGGGTATAAGTGTCCCTCTGACCTGAGGTCATCACGGTAGCTTGCAAGCAACTCCCTGTGCTTTGGTGCCGGACTACCCGGATTTTTAATCCGGTGATGGAAGGTTTCTGGGTACAGGCAAGTACTTGTGGAGCAGTGATGGACCAAGATGGAATTGACCTGTCCAAACAGTTTGGATTGAATGTCTCGCAGTATCTCAATTTAGCAAATCCTCGGCCGGGGTAGCCCTAGTGAAGAGTCACTGGGCTTGCGAGGTTGAGACACGTAGTCGACTGACTCAGTCTGGGTTGGCAGCCCAATCTCAGTCGTCCTGAGCATTAGAGGTCAAAGGGATGAATTATACGGTAACCATATGCCAGAGGTTCGATAGTTTGCTCCCGCATCTTCGACCTATCCGGATGCCGGGACCCATTGCTAGATGGTTTCCTGTGCTGGTACTAAAAATTGTTCTAGTGCTACCATTTAGGTTCGAACCTATGAGGTCACACGCCATAGAGGATAACTCTCTGATCCGGATACAATTACGATTGGGAATCGTCTCGGTTTTATGGTCACAGTATTTTTTAGCACTCTTTTCCCGGTCTTGCACTTGTTTGGGTCAGCCAAAAATTGTTCCAGGCTGACCAGGTCTGCGCCAAGATTTTTCTGAATCAGATTTGATATGATTCGGAGCTAAATTCGGCCTTCAATTGGTTGTGAACCAATTGAATTTTATTTAGGCTTGGACCGTTCAATTTGGATTAAACCTTTTTTGGGTTTTTGTTTGAACCCAGTTTTTCCTTTGGGTTTAATTGATTTGAACCCAAAATCAATTAAACCAGTTTTTCTTTTGAACCATAGGTTTTAATTGAATTAAACCCTTCGTTTGGACTGGTTTTTCTCCCTTTGAACGGTCAGCTCGTCTTTTCGCTGGGAGAATTCCATTCATCAGACGCCTTGGACGTCTCCTCGCCTCCCCCCTCAAATTGCCTTAACACCCTTTTAATTAGTACTAATCACTAGTTAATTGGTGTTAACCCCTCCTACGTCGATTGGCCTTCCCAGCATTTTGCTTTCTCCCCTGCTACTATTCTTTTTAAGCTCGCTGCCATCCCCTGATTCTGGTGTGGCTGTTCCAAGTTTGTAGCAGGTCACCGTGTGAGAATTTAAAAAAGGGGAGAGAGTTCTTACTTGCTGATGTTCCTTCTCTTTCCACCCGTAAACTTGAGGGCTTTGTTTTGGTGAATATAAGGAAGAGAAGACAAGCCATTAATCCCTGTTCTGGTGCTCAAAAATCCCTGCTGCAGCAATTCTGTTTTGCTGCAGCAACCTATGACCGTGAACCATCTTCCGGTGGCTAGCACCGCGCGTGGAGAGGGATCGGAGAGCCCCGGGCGTGTCTCCCCTCTAGAGGGAGTATTTTTCTACTCCTCGGAGCAAACCACGCGAGCCGGGATCGCTCCAGTTGCCCGAAGTCCAACGACGAAGACAGCTACTCTGTTCTCCTACCATTTTCGCACAGCAGACTTCGATGAATTTTTATGATTTATTGGCTTAGTTTTTCTTGCAGAATCCAGTGCCAAATCGAAGAGGACTTCCTTTAGAATCTACAGCTCAAATTTGGGAGCGATCGGAGGTCCAGAAGGTGGCGTTCCGGGGACTTTTCGGAAGCCCAGTTTTCAGTCCAAGGTGGAAGACGACTGGAATAACTTTATTCCAGTTATTCCAGTCTATTCCAGGTTTATCCCAGACTTATTCCAGCTGGGAATAAGGTATGTTTTTGGGTTTTATTTTCCGTGCATGTGTAGATCTGGATTTATAACATTGTTTATAAATATTATATGATCTGTTTCGTGCCAATACATGCATCTTGCATATGCTAGATCCTGTGCGGAGTAGGTATTTTTCGCACTTATTAAAATATTTTAAAATACTTACCTATTTCCTGCGCTGTTGCATGCTTAGCGTAGGCACCTGCAACCACATTTTTTACTTTCAGTGGTATCAGAGCCAGGTTCTAGTGTAACATAACTTGATGCATGTATAGTAGATTAAATTGTTTAATCTTGGGATTAGAGAGTACTTTTAGGAATCTAGTTGAGACCTTCACCATGGCCGTGTGTCTTTGACACGATGCGGTTCGTCTGTGTTGGCCTCTTCAGAATGATCCTTTAAGAAAATCAAAAAGAAATTAAAATTATTTTATAAATTTGGCATGATTTATAATTTTGTTATTTGGGTCATATAATATTTATAAAAGTATAAATCTAGATATGATGCATAATTTTAGATGTAAAATTGTTTTACATAGAGACTTAATTAAAAAATATTTTAATTAAGTATTTGGCTTAATAAAAATTTTTAGGTTTATGAAATCTAATAAAATTTGCATAAGCCAAATTGGGTTAATTGGGTTAGCTGATTAGTTGGGTCCATCACTGGGTTAGACCTAAGTTTAGTTGAACCGGATTAAAAGAAGATTAAACAAAAGTTGTTTAAGGTCTTTCTTTAGAACTATCTAATTGTTAGATTAGTTGATCCGTTCATCTAAAATGGATCCAATTAGTGGCTCAGTGGATGCCCGAGTCTTTAGGCTAGTCTGATCGAGTCTGGTAAACCGACTGGTGTCGAGGTAGGTTTGGCAATTGTGATCATGGTTGTATGAGGCTACCTCTTTCCTGGCCAACTTGGTTGGTGTCTAGGAAAGATGGTTAATGGCGGATACTCACCCATGATCTCACCTACCTGGCTAGTCGAGTCGACCAGAACTGATTGGAAAAGCTCAATGACTCGAGTTAACCCATGTCACCCAGGTTGATCGGTCTGACTGATCAATAGGTGCCCATGGATCAATTGTTGATTTAATTTAACCCTCCTGGAATCTGATTGATTCAGTGGGAGGATGATCCATGTCCTTACCTTTTTCTTCTGTCACAACTATAAAAAAAAAAAAAATCCTCTAAAATTATTAGGTCCTTAAAAAGACTAAGTCAAGGAGTTGACAGTGTCTTAGCCTCCCATTAAGTTGGATAGAAATGTGTCCACTAGCTTGGTGTGCATCGGCAGTTCCATAGAACGGGTGTACATCCGGCGACTGGAATTTTTATCTGATCGATGATGGTTCAGTGCAACCTCCTTAACGGGACCAGGTGGGCCGGCCATAGTCGGGCTTGGTCTTTAGTTAGCTGGAAGCATTGGATTAGTCATTTTAATGGTTGGACCTAACCAGAGACCCGCAATAGGAGGCCCTTAGGCCGATTTGGGTGTTCTCTGGGGCAAAATAAAATACTGAAAATTGTTTAGGAAAATAATTAGTTTGCGAACCTACCTTTAGGCTCGTATGGGTGAGCCGGCCATAGTCGGGCTCATGCGTGGCCTATTGGATTTCAGTACCCACTTGAAAAAGTGTTTTCACGGATTGGAGTTAGAGGCTACCAATCTGAAAAATTAGTGGGAGAAATCTTTAGACTAAAGTCCAAGTCTTTTTGTTAATTTATTAATTCATACACTAATAGGTCTTATTTTCTTTTCAGATGTCTTCAAATTTATCGCTCCGGTCACTTCTCGATAATGAGAAGTTAAAGGGTCACAACTTCGATAGTTGGTATCGAAAGTTGGGAATAGTTCTGGAGCACGAACGGATCCTGTATGTGATAACGGATCCGGCACCTGAAATCCCTCCCACAAATGCACGGAGTGTGGTCAGAGATGCTTATCTGAAGTGGGTCTCTGATCGGACTACTGTTCGTTGCATTATGCTAGCGGCGATGAACGACGAGTTCACTCGCAAATTCGAGGAGGCCCAACCTGATGAAATCCTTCAAAAGTTGAAGGAATCCTTCGGCACCCCGGATGATGTAGAATGGTACAAAGTGTCTTGTGCCATCTACAACTCCAAGATGCCGAATGGCGGTTCAGTCACTGATCATGTATTGTACATGATCGAGTTGATTGAAAAACTGGGCAAACTCGGATGCCCCTTGCACGAGCAGCTCGGCAAGGATGCGATCCTGAATTCTCTTCCCTCCTCCTATCTTGATTTTCTCGATCATTATAGAATGAACAAGCCTGCAGTCAACTACCATGGTCTTTTGGGGTTGCTGTAGACTTTCGAGAAAGACCACCAACTGAATAAGGGGGTGGTGAATTTAGTGGGACGAGGTAGAGGTCGTCGTCCCTTTAAGAAAGGGAAGAAGAAAATAAATAAAAAGGGAAAGAAAGTGCAGAATGCTCCTGGCCCTAGTCAGACCAGGAAGTATAAGGCTGATCAGTCTTCTGCAGAGTGCTTCTACTGCAAGAAGAATGGACACTGGAAGAGGAACTGTCCTCTTTATATTGCATCCCTTGATCCGAACAGGCCGAGAAAGTAGAAGTCTGCTGAACAAGATATTTATATGATAAAACCTTGTAATTACTCAATTGTTGATACTGCTAACTGGGTATTGGATACTGGTAGTCCAGTTCATGTTTGTAATTCGTTACAGGGACTTCAAGTTAGCAGAAGATTTGAAGATGAAGAACAGTTTCTGAGCGTCGGGAATGGAAATCGTGTTCCAGTACTGGCGGTCGGAGTCCTGCATCTTATCTTTGAGTCTTGTACTGTCGAACTAGTCGACTGTCACTATTGTCCTAGTTTCATTATGAGCATAATCTCTGTAGGCCTTTTGGCCAGTTGTGGTTTTGAACTATCAATAAAAGGAGATTTTTGCAATGTTATTTTGAATAACTTTGTTATAATGAAAGCTAGATTAAATAATGGCATATATGTACTATCAAGACCTGTTAGTGTAATCTACACTTCTTGCAAACGCCCAAGGTTAGATAATGTCAACGATTTGTATCTTTGGCACTGTAGGCTAGGTCATATTAACCAAAATAAGATAAACAAGATGCGAGGAGATGGACTCCTCGAGTTCAGTGATTCTGAATCACTGCCCACTTGTGAATCCTGTTTACTTGGTAAAATGACCAAGTCACCTTTTATTGGAAAAGGTGAACGAGCTACAGAACTTCTAAGTCTAATACATACTGATGTATGTGGACCGATGACAGTTAGTGCTAGAGGAGGATACAAATATTTCATTACTTTTACAGACGACTTTTCAAGGTTCGGTTATGTCTTTTTAATGACACATAAGTCTGAGTCGTTTGAAATGTTCAAACGATACCGTAATGAAGTAGAAAAGCAAACTGGAAAAAGTATTAAAACCCTTCGATCTGATCGAGGTGGCGAATATTTATCTGGTGCTTTTTTGACATATCTTGAGGAGAATGGAATTCTCTCTCAGTGGACTCCTCCAGGAACACCACAGTTGAATGGTGTGTCCGAAAGGAGGAATCGAACCTTGTTGGACATGGTTCGATCCATGATGGGCTTTGCAACTCTGCCACTATCCTTTTGGGGATATGCGCTTCAGACAGCCTGTTACTTATTAAATAATGTTCTAAGTAAATCTGTTGTCTCCACTCCGTATGAGATGTGGAATGGACGTAAACCATCAATCTCACACCTTCGGGTCTGGGGTTGTCCGGCTTACGTAAAGCATTTAGACTCAGACAAACTTGGTCCTAGGTCTGATCGGTGTTTATTTGTTGGTTATCCTAAGAAACCAAAGGATATTTCTTCTACTTGGAGAATGAACAAAAGGTGTTCGTTGCTCTTAGAGCTATCTTTTTGGAAAAGGAGTTCCTTGGAGAAGGAACTATAGCCTCTAAGATTGAACTTGATGAAGTTCAGCCAATAGAAGAACCTACACACTCTAAGGACATCGTAGAACTGGCTGTGATTGAATCACACCCAGAACCCATTAGGAGATCCGATAGAATACCGTGTCAGCCGGAAAGATACTATGGTTTCTTGGTCCGGGACGGCGATCCCATTGAGCTCGATGAGAACAATGAGGATCCGATCACCTATGGATGCACTTCAGAGATCTGACTCTGAGGCATGGCTTGGAGCCATGCGATCCGAAATGGAGTCTATGGAAATCAACAATGTTTGGACATTGGTTGATCCGCTTGAAGGAATAAAACCCATCGGGTGTAAATGGATCTTCAAGAGGAAAAGGGGCGCAGATGGGAAGGTAGAGACCTATAAAGCCGGTCTGGTTGCCAAGGGGTATCGTCAATGATATGGTATCGATTATGACGAGACTTTCTCCCCTGTGGCAATGCTCAAGTCTATTCGGATCATGCTTGCTTTGGCGGCATATTTTGATTACGAGATCTGGCAGATGGATGTCCGAACCGCTTTCCTAAATGGGGAGCTGGAAGAGGAGGTGTATATGATACAGCCTGAAGGGTTCACATCCACAGATGAATCAAAAGTATGCAAGTTGCAGAGGTCCATTTATGGACTCAAGCAAGCATCTCAAAGTTGGAACTTACGGTTTGATAGGTGTATCAAATCGTACGGCTTCGTTAAGAACGGAGAAGAACCGTGCATCTATAAATGGGTTAATGGTTCTGTGATTGTATTCCTAGTATTGTATGTTGACGACATTCTCTTAATCGGGAATGATGTCGCAGCATTACAAGGAATAAAGGTCTGGTTATCATCTCAGTTCTCCATGAAGAACTTGGGTGAAGCTTCTTACATACTAGGTATGAAGATCTATAGAGATAGATCCAAGAAGCTTTTGGGACTGTCCCAGTCTATATACATAGATACCGTGCTGAAACGGTTCAGCATGGAAAATTCCAAGAAATGCTATCTTCCGATAGGTTCTGGAATTACTCTTTCCAAAAGGGATTGTGCGACAACTCCTGAGGAAAGAGAACGCATGAGTAGAGTACCTTATGCTTCTGCAGTAGGCTCTATCATGTATGCTATGACTTGTACTAGACCAGACGTGGCATACTCACTAGGAGTAGTGAGTAGATACCAGTCTGACCCAGGTGAGGCGCATTGGAAGGTGGTTAAGACCATCCTCAAGTATTTGAGAAATACTAAAGATCAATGGCTGATTTATGGAGAACCTGACTTGAAACATGTGGGGTACACTGACTCCAGTTTCCAGTCAGATAGAGATGATAGCAAGAGTGTGTCAGGATTTGTATTTACCCTCAACAGAGGAGTGATCTGCTGGAAAAGTTCCAAGTAGGCAACTGTTGCAGACTCGGTATGCGAAGTAGAATATATTGCAGTATCAGATGCAGCAAAGGAAGCTGTGTGGTTGTGGAAGTTCCTTGGAGAGCTAGGGGTGGCACCTTCCCTAGATGGTCCTGTTTCGGTGTACTGTGACAGCACTGGAGCCATTACTCAAGCTAAGGAGCCGAAAGCTCATCACCGCACCAAGTACATTTTGCGGCACTACCACCTCATACGAGAAATCGTGGAGCGAGGCGACATCAATCTTCTGAAGATCGATGGAAAAGAAAATCTGGCCGGCCCCTTCACTAAAGCCCTCGGAATAAAAGAGTTCGACTATTGTAAAAGGGAAATGGGTATTAAATACTCTTCTGATTGGCTTTAGTACAAGTGAGAGTTGTTGGGAATTGTGTCCCAAAGCCAATCGCCTGGGTTGTAGGCGGTTGTGCTAAGTATTGTACTTTTTCAATGAATTAACAAAATATTATTTTTGGCAGCTCATCACATATTGTATTTCCTTAAGAGAACTCTTTCCTATGTGATGAAGTCCTTAGGACTACACTGACTTCGATACAGAGAGGATGTATCGAGTGGTCCTTAAACCCGGTTCACAACCAAAGGATATATTGTACTGGATGGCAATATAACAAGTATAGGTTGTTGTAGTTCACATTGTTTGGTTGTCCTCTTGACCAAATGAGTGTGGTGACACTGATGTGATCTGCAAGTGGGATATATGTGATATCTCATTGAACGTAACTCCGTGCAATCCCTTTTTGCCAAAGGGATACTCACGATTGGATATGGGTATAAGTGTCCCTCTGACCTGAGGTCATCACAGTAGCTTGCAAGCAACTCCCTGTGCTTTGGTGCCGGACTACCCGGATTTTTAATCCGGTGACGGAAGGTTTCTGGGTACAGGCAAGTACTTGTGGAGCAGTGATGGACCAAGATGGAATTGACCTGTCCAAACAGTTTGGATTGAATGTCTCGCAGTATCTCAATTTAGCAAATCCTTGGCCGGGGTAGCCCTAGTGAAGAGTCACTGGGCTTGCGAGGTTGAGACACGTAGTCGACTGACTCAGTCTGGGTTGGCAGCCCAATCTCAGTCGTCCTGAGCATTAGAGGTCAAAGGGATGAATTATACGGTAACCATATGCCAGAGGTTTGATAGTTTGCTCCCGCATCTTCGACCTATCCGGATGCCGGGACCCATTGCTAGATGGTTTCCTGTGCTGGTACTAAAAATTATTCTAGTGCTACCGTTTAGGTTCGAACCTATGAGGTCACATGCCATAGAGGATAACTCTCTGATCCGGATACCGATTACGATTGAAAATCATCTCGGTTTTATGGTCACAGTATTTTTGAGCACTCTTTTCCCGGTCTTGCCCTTGTTTGGGTCAGCCGAAAATTGTTCCAAGCTGACCAGGTCTGCGCCAAGATTTTTCTGAATCAGATTTGATCTGATTCGGAGCTAAATTCGGCCTTCAATTGGTTATGAACCAATTGAATTTTATTTAGGCTTGGACCGTTCAATTTGGATTAAACCTTTTTTGGGTTTTTGTTTGAACCCAGTTTTTCCTTTGGGTTTAATTGATTTGAAACCAAAATCAATTAAACCGGTTTTTCTTTTGAACCATAGGTTTTAATTGAATTAAACCCTTCGTTTGGACCGGTTTTTCTCCCTTTGAACGGTCAGCTCGTCTTTTCGCTAGGAGAATTCCATTCGTCGGATGCCTTGGACGTCTCCTCGCCTCCCCCCTCAAATTGCCTTAACACCCTTTTAATTAGTACTAATCACTAGTTAATTGGTGTTAACCCCTCCTACGTCGATTGGCCTTCCCAGCGTTTTGCTTTCTCCCCTGCTGCTGTTCTTTTTAAGCTCGCTGCCATCCCCTGATTCTGGTGTGGCTGTTCCAAGTTTGCAGCAGGTCACCGTGTGAGAATTTAAAAAAGGGGAGAGAGTTCTTACTTGCTGATGTTCCTTCTCTTTCCACCCGTAAACTTGAGGGCTTTGTTGTGGTGAATAGAAGGAAGAGAAGTCAAGCCATTAATCCCTATTCTGGTGCTCAAAAATCCCTGTTCTGGTGAATAGAAGGAAGATGACTGGAATAACTTTATTCCAGTTATTCCAGTCTATTCCAGGTTTATCCCAGACTTATTCCAGCTGGGAATAAGGTATGTTTTTGGGTTATATTTTTCGTGCATGTGTAGATCTGGATTTCTAACATTGTTTATAAATATTATATGATCTATTTCATGCCAATACATGCATCTTGCATATGCTAGATCCTGTACGGAGTAGGTATTTTCCGTACTTATTAAAATGTTTTAAAATACTTACCTATTCCCTGCGCTGTTGCATGCTTAGCGTAGGCACCTGCAACCACATTTTTTACTTTCAGCACTCTCCCCGGCCACTCCCCGTCTTTGGTCAGATGCCCCTCCCGGAGCGCCGGGTTCGTCGCATTGGATGAAACCAAGATGCTCTGGGCGGGTGCCCGTGCCGTGCGCATCAAGACACGGGTCCCGAGAGCGCGGGCGTGACTCCGGACCCTCCGCGAGGGCCCAGTGAGCGCCCACGCTACCGCGACCGTGCCACGGCGACGGAGACCCGAATCCCATGGCGGGCCCCGGCATCGCACGGCCGGATGCGGGGCATGCCCGGCGGGGGCGCAGACGGCAGGCCGCGGGACGCACGCGGGCGCGCGGGTCGCGGCACCGCCGGGTGCAGGTCATCAGGCATGCGCGGGTCGCCGCAGGGGCGTGCCCGGGCCATGGAACAGCCGGGCGCAAGTCACCGGGAGCGCGCGGACCATGTCCCGCCGAGTGCAAGGCCCCGGACGCGCATAAGGGCACAGCGGGCTCGGGCGCGCGCAGGTCGTGGCGCTAGCGCGCGCGCGTCGTGGCACGGCGTGCGCAGGTCACCGGGCGCTCGCACGCGGGCCATGGCACGGAAGCGCGCGGGTCACGGCGCTGCCATGCGCAGGGCGACCGGCGCGCGCGCGGGTCATGGCACCGCTGGGCGCGAGGCACCGGGCACGCACAAGGGCACGACGGGCTCGAGCGCGCGCGGGTCATGGCACGGGCGTGCGCGAGTAACAGCGCTGCAATGCGCAGGGCAACGGGAGCGCGCGCACGCGGGTCGTGGCACGGGTGTGTGCGGGTCATGCCACTGCCGGGCACGCACAAGGACACTGTGGGCTCGAGCACGCGCGGGTCATGGCACGGGCATGCGCGGATCACCGGGCGCGCGCAGGCACGGGTCACCGGGCGCGCGCAGGCGCGGGTCACGGCGCGGGCGTGCACGGGTCACGGTACCGTCGGGTGCAAGGCAACGTGCGCGGGTCACGGCACTGGCGTGCGCGGGCCACGGCACGGGAATGCACGGGTCATGGAGCAACCGGGCACGGGTCATGGAGCAGCCGGGCGCGGGTCACCGGGCGGCGCGCGGGTCGCGGCGCGGGCTTGCACGGGTCACGGCGCTGCCGGGCTCGGGTCACCGGGCACGCGCGCGGGCCACGCCACTGGCGTGCGCGGGTCATGCCACGGGCGTGCGCAGGTCACGGCGCTTCCGGGCGCGGGTGACAGCACGGGCGTGCGCGGGTCACCGGGCGCGCGCGCGGCGTCGGGTCGTGGCACGGGCGCGCACGGGTCACGAGGCCGCCTGGCGCCTGTCACCCGATGCGCGCGCGGGTCGTGGCACGGACTTGCACGGGTCACGGCGCTGCCGGGCGTGAGGAGCCGGGCGCGGGCCATGGCACGGGTAGGCGCAAGGCACGTGCGGGTCGTGCCAAGGGCGTGCGCCGGTCACGGCACTGGCGGTGCGAGGCACCGAGCTCGCGCGAGGGCACGGCGCGTGCCGGTCCTGGCACGGCGCGCACTGGTCATGGCACGGGCCGGTGCATAGCACTGGGCGCGCGCGCGGGTCTTGGCATGGGCATGAGCGGGTCACGGCACCGCCGGGCGCGGGCGTGCACGGGTCGCGGCACCGCCGCGCGCAAGGGAGCGGGTGTGCACCAGTTATGGCACCGACGGGCGCAAGGCCCCGGGCGTGCGCGGGTCGTGGCACCGCCGGGCACGGGCGTGCACGGGTCATGGCACCGGCGGGCGCAAGGCCCCGGGCGTGCGCAAGGGCACGGGCGTGCGCGGGTCACGGCGCTGCCGAGCGCAAGGGGCAGCGCGCGGGCGTGCACGGTCATGGCACGTAGGTGCACGGGTCACCGGGCGCGCGCGCGCACTGGTCATGGCACCGGAGTGCACGGGTCACCCGGCGTGCGCGCCCGGGTCATGGAACGGGCATGCACGGTTCATGGCACGGGAGTGCAAGGGTCACCGGGCATGCGCGCGCCCCGGTCATGGCACGGGAGTGCACAGATCACCGGGCGCGCGAGCGCCTGGGTCATGGCACAGGCGTGCGCGGGTCATGGCACGGGAGTGCACGGGTCACCGGACGTGCGCGCGCAGGTGTCATGGCATGGGCGTGCGTGGGTCATGGCACGGGAGTGCACGGGTAACCCGGCGCGCGCGTGCCCGGGTCATGGCACGGGCGTGCGCAGGTCCTGGCACCGCCGGGCTCGAGTCCACGGGCGCGCGCAACGGCGCGGGCGTGCGCGGGTCCTGGCACCGCCGGGCTCGAGTCCCCAGGCACGTGCAAGGGCGCGGGCGTGCGCGGGTCCTGGCACCGCCGGCCTTGAGTCCCCGGGTGCGCGCATGGGAGCGGGCGTGCGTGGGTCCTGGCAGCGTCGGGCTCGAGTCCCCGGGCACACGCATGGGCGCGGGCATGCGCGGGTCCTGGCAGTGCCGGGCCCGGGTCCCCGGTCACGCGCATGGGCGCGGGGCACCGGGCGCGTGCATGGGCACAGGCGTGCGTGGGTCCTAGCAGCGCCGGGCGCGGGGCACCGGGCACGCCATGGGCGCGGGCGGGCGCGGGTCCTGGCAGCGCCGTGCACTGGACAACGGGCTCGCGCATGGGCGTGGGCGTGCGCGGGTCCTGGCAGCGCGGGGCACCGGGCGCATGCATGGGCACGGGCGGGCGCGGGTCCTGGCAGCGCCGGGCGCAGGGCACAGGGCGCGCGCATGGGCGCGGGTCACGCGGGGCGTGCGCGGGTCCCGGCAGCGCCGGGCGCGGGTCATGCGGGGCGCACGCGGACGCGGGGCATGCCCCCGAATTTGCAATGCTGCTCGCGACCCAGGATCCCCCGGGGTGGACCTTGGCCGGATGCCCCGCATGGGTAGTAGGTTGGCAAGCCCCCTTGCGGGCGGGGCGCGTGTCATGGCCGCCCCGGATGCGCGTCCGCGCGCGTGCAGGCGCGCGTCCCGGCCTTTCCCCACTTCTGCAACGTTGCTCGCGACCCTTGGGTACTCCCCCGGGTATCTGTTTTGGATTTTCTGCTCGCGCGGCGCGCGCCCAGGCCTCCTTGGACTCGCGTCCTGGCTGCTCTATGATCGTGCCCGTGTCGTGCCCTCCGGGACTCGCGTCCTGCACTGTGTGGTTCCGAGTCCTGGCTGCCCTTTTGCCCCGCGCATGGTGCGTGCATCCTGGACATCCTGGACTCGCGTCCGGGGTGCGCTGGGTGCTCTCTCGTGCTGGGTCGTCCGTGACTCGGGTCCAGCGACATTTGGGCGCGAGTCTTGGTCCTCCCTTGCGTTCGCAAGCTAGCTTTGTGCCTCGGAACACCTCGAGATGCCCCTTCTTCGCCCCTTCCGAGTGCCAAATCTTCGCGGCCGCGCGCGCGCGGAACCATGGTCGGTGCCGTCCGGTCCGGTCGACGTCCCGGTCCTTCGGCTCCGTCCGGATCCTTCGGGCGAAAATGCGGCCGCGCGCGCGCGGAACCAAGGTCGGTGTCCTCCGGTCCGGTCGACCTCCCGGTCCCGCTCCTTCGGCTCCGTCCGGATCCTTCGGGCGAAAACGTGGCCGCGCGCGCGCAGAACCTAGGTCCGTGTGCGATGCTCCGGTCGACCTCCCGGTCCCGCTCCATCGGCTCCGTCCGGATCCTTCAGGCGAAAACGCGGACGCGCGCGCACGGAACCAAGGTCGGTGTGCGATGGTCCGGTCGACCTCCCGGTCCCGTTCCATCGCCTCCGTCCGGATCCTTCGGGCGAAATCGCGGCCGCACGCGCACGGAACCAAGGTCGGTTTTCGATGGTCCGGTCGACCTCCCGGTCCCGCTCCATCGTCGTCGTCCGGATCCCTCGGGCGAAAAACGCGGCCGCGCGTGCACGTAACCAAGGTCGGTGCACTCTTTGGTCCGGTCGACCTCCCAGTCCCGCTCCATCGGCCCCGTCCGGATCCTTCGGGCGAAAAATGAGGCCGCGCGCGTGCGGAACCAAGGTCGGTGTGTGATGGAGCGGGACCGGGAGGTGTGCGATGGTTCGGTCGACCTCCCGGTCCCGCTCCATCGCCTTCGTCCAGATCCTTCGGGCGAAATCGCGGCCGCGCGCGCGCGCGAACCAAGGTCGGTGTGTGATGGTCCGGTCGACCTCCCGGTCCCGCTCCATCGCCTTCATCCGGATCCTTCGGGCGAAATCGCGGCCGCGCGTGTGCGGAACCAAGGTCGGTTTTCGATGGTCCGGTCGACCTACCGGTCCCGCTCCATCATCGCCGTCCAGATCCCTCGGGCGAAAAACGTGGCTGCGCGCGCGCGGAACCAAGGTCGGTGCGCTCTTTGGTCCAGTCGACCTCCCGGTCCCGCTCCATCATCGCCGTCCGGATCCCTCGGGCGAAAAACGGAGCCGCGCGCGCGCGGAACCAAGTTCGGTGTGCGATGGTCCGATCGACCTCCCGGTCCCGCTCCATCACCTCAGTCCAGATCCCTCGGGCGAAATCGCGGCCGTGCACGCGCGGAACCAAGGTCGGTTTTTGATGGTCCGGTCGACCTCCCGGTCCCGCTCCATCGGCCCCGTCCGGATCCCTCGGGCGAAAAATGCGGCCGCGCACGCGCGAAACCAAGGTCGGTGCGCTCTTTGGTACGGTCAACCTCTCGGTCCCGCTCCATCGGCCCCGTCCAGATCCCTCGGGCAAAAAAAGCGGCCGCGCGCGCGCGAAACCAAGGTCGTTGCGCTCTTTGGTCCGGTCGACCTCCCGGTCCCGCTCCATCGGGCCCGTCAGGATCCCTCAGGCGAAAATCGTGGCCGCGCGCGTGCGGAACCAAGGTCGGTGCGCTCTTTGGTCCGGTCAACCTCGCGGTCCCGCTCTGTCGGCCCCGTCCTTCTTGGTGGTCCCTCCCCATGCCCCCGTCCCGAAACACCCACCCCCCCTCGTCAAATTGGAAATCCCCGCACCCTCCGGTGCGGCTCGGTGCCCCGTGCGTCCGTTGTCCCTCGTGGGTTCGTGGTATCTCGTGCTCAGCGGTTTTCCGCTGTCGGCGTGTCCCATCGACGACCCCTCCTTCGTGCGCTCTCGGGTCGCAAGGCTCCGCATGCGGGGGAGTGGCGCGGTGCGCACCGCGGCGACGACCGTGTCGGCGTGTGAGCGGTCTTGGATGCGCATCCAACGACGGGCTCTCTGCCTTGTCGTGGCCAACCATCGGTGGGTGCATCCCTTCACTCGTGCTCGGAGGACCCTTTGTTGCCCCTCGTTGCGACCCGTCAGTTGCCCGTGCGGTCTACCCCCCTTGCGGGACTCGTCCATTCGCCACGCGACCCTTACGGCTACCCCGCCTCCGTAGCGGTGGGTGCCGTTCCTCGTACGGTCCTCGAGCGCCCTACATTTGGAGAGTCCCTCCGTGTTCTCCCATTCCTTCGACCCGCTCCTAGCTTCGTGCGCTCTCACGGATGCGGTGGATTCATCGTGCCGGGGCCCCCGTGCCCCGTGTCCCATCTCGAATCGTTGCCCGCCGCGATGCGACGACGTCCGCGGCCCGTCCCGGCGTCCCCCCTCCTCAGGTCGGCGGGACGGCGGCGGCGGGGATCCGGCGTCGCCCGAGGACGTGCTACCTGGTTGATCCTGCCAGTAGTCATATGCTTGTCTCAAAGATTAAGCCATGCATGTGCAAGTATGAACTAATTCGGACTGTGAAACTACGAATGGCTCATTAAATCAGTTATAGTTTGTTTGATGGTACGTGCTACTCGGATAACCGTAGTAATTCTAGAGCTAATACGTGCAACAAACCCCGACTTCTGGAAGGGATGCATTTATTAGATAAAAGGTCGACACGGGCTCTGCCCGACGCTCCGATGATTCATGATAACTCGATGGATCGCATGGCCCACGTGCCGGCGATGAATCATTCAAATTTTTGCCCTATCAACTTTCGATGGTAGGATAGGGGCCTACCATGGTGGTGACGGGTGACGGAGAATTAGGGTTCGATTTCGGAGAGGGAGCCTGAGAAACGGCTACCACATCCAAGGAAGGCAGCAGGCACGCAAATTACCCAATCCTGACACGGGGAGGTAGTGACGATAAATAACAATACCGGGCTCCTCGAGTCTGGTAATTGGAATGAGCACAATCTAAATCCCTTAGCGAGAATCCATTGGAGGGCAAGTCTGGTGCCAGCAGCCGCGGTAATTCCAGCTCCAATAGCGTATATTTAAGTTGTTGCAGTTAAAAAGCTCGTAGTTGGACCTTGGGCTGGGCCGGCCGGTCCGCCCCACGGTGTGCACCGGCCTTCCCGTCCCTTCTGCCGGTGATGCGCTCCTGTCCTTAACTGGACGGGTCATGCCTCCGGTGCCATTACTTTGAAGAAATTAGAGTGCTCAAAGCAAGCCCACGCTCTAGATACATTAGCATGGGATAACATCGCAAGATTTTGGTCCTATTGTGTTGGCCTTCGGGATCAGAGTAATGATTAAGAGGGACAGTCGGGGGCATTCGTATTTCATAGTCAGAGGTGAAATTCTTGGATTTATGAAAGACGAACGACTGCGAAAGCATTTGCCAAGGATGTTTTCATTAATCAAGAACGAAAGTTGGGTGCTCGAAGATGATCAGATACCGTCCTAGTCTCAACCATAAACGATGCCGACCAGGGATCGGCGGATGTTGCATTCAGGACTCCGCCGGCACCTTATGAGAAATCAAAGTTTTTGGGTTCCGGGGGGAGTATGTGATGGGAAACATGCAAGTTGAGAATGCAACGATGCAACCCTAAAGGAGATTAGCATAGATTAACTTAGCAATTTTCTTATTTGCATATGATTAGTTCAGCATATAATATCAAAGGAGGTCTAATGAAGAGAACTCGGACGATCAAACGTAAACCTAATTAATGAGACTATCAAAATAACAAAGAAATAGGAATAAGATTCGAACCACACAAGTTAAGCTAGGCAAATTTAATATTTCAGACCTAATCGACACTAGAACATACCTGGCATTAATCTTTCAAGTAGATCAAGATCACTCATGAAGAGACCTCCCAAATGACAAGACCATACTACAAATTGAGGGCGCTTCTTGTTTTCTGGATTGTGGCAAGTAATTCCTTCCTCTTGAATTCGGAATCCCGGAGAACCCTACACAAAGAAACCTCAAGATTAAGTACTTGGTAAAAATACGTTAGTCATGAAATGGAGAAACTAAAGAAGAGTCGAGGAAGCATTGTTGAAAAATAATCTTGGCGCCATGGTAGATCACTTGAAATGAATTAGGCCGTCCTCCTTGTGATGGTCTTCTTGATCAACCTTGAACATTGAAGAGCTAGCTTGAGATTGGAGAAGAAGGAGAGTGTCTTTGGCGTTGGAGATGGAGGAGGAGAAATAGGGTTGGCGTGGGATAGGGAGAAGACTTTAAAACTACCACTTAGGCACATAGAACTCACATAGAAGAAAATTTTAATTTTTCTTTTCCATCATCCTTTTACAAGAAGACTAAGAGTCTTTTATAGACTATTAAGCCATTTTGAATTCAAACTACACCAAATATCATGGAGAAAAAATTGTGGAGAAAAATATGGGGCGTCCCATGAAGAGTGGAGGATGTTGTGGAGGAGGTTGTAGCCAATTCAATTTCAAATTCCCCTTTTCTTCTCTTGGGCGCCAACCTTGGATAGTGAGGTGGCATGTGTGATGTGGCAGCAATCTTGGATGGTGAGGTGGCATGTGTGATGTGGCAGCAACCTTGGATGATGAGGTGGCATGTGGTCCCCACTTGAGGTGGCTTTGGTCTTGCTTTGGAGTATAAGTCTTGAGTCTTCTTTAGTCTTCAAATGTGGTTTGGTTTGATTCTTCATGGATTGGACTTGACTTATTTGGACCCAACTCTCAAATACAAGGTTATTCAAGCTGGACTAGTCCCAACATAAAATTGAAATGGACTCGAATTACATAATTATTTGGACTCAAAATTAAAGAAAGAAAAAATTACAGGATTTTCTTTTACTCATCCAACCATAAGGACTCGGATTTGACTTGAATTGGTTGGAGTCTCTTCCTGATTCTGGTGCCTACACCAATTCTCCCGGGGTGGAAGGAACTCAACCCTATCGAGTGAGGGTTGGCTTGATAAGCTTCTAATGCATCTGGGTCGATTTGTTGTAGATCCTCTCGGGAAATCCAGGAGTCTTCAGATTCAGGACATCCTTGCCATCTAACCAGATAACGTTGGTAGCCTCTATTCCTAGTAGTAGTGATCTGGTCATCCAAGATCCTTTCAATTCTCTCCTTTCTCTCAGGAACACTTGGTGGTGGACACTCATTTGGTGTTTCACTCTCAAAAGAAATATTAGGACCAAAAAGCTCACTAGGTATTAATGCAGGTTCTTTGTATTCTTTTAAGTCTGAAACGTTAAATGTTGAACTAATGCCATAACTTGGTGGTAATTCTAATACATAAGCATTTGGTCCAATTTTCTTTATTATTTTGAAAGGTCAGGCTCCCCGGGCATGGAGTTTCTTCATAGTTCCCGGTGGAAACCTTTCAGGTTTAAGTTTGATCATGACGGAGTCCCCTTCATTAAATTCTTTTAATCGTTTATGTGAATTAGTCATATGCTGATAGAGTTCATTGCTTGCTTGAATCTTTTGGCTAATCTCCTTATGCAATTCCCTAATATGCTGTGCATATGACTCGGCAGACTCGGACACCCGTGCATGTGTGGGTAAAGGAGCTAGGTCTAAAGGCTTCCTAGGTCTGTATCCATGGACCACTTCGAACGAACTTTTCCCAATAGACCTATTAACTGAGCTGTTATAGGCAAATTCAGCATGAGGAAGTAATAGGTCCCAGTTTCCTAGGTTGTCACCAACTAAGCATCTCAACAGATTTCCTAAGCTTCGGTTTACTATCTCAGTCTGGCCATTGGTTGAGGATGATAGGCAGTAGAGAATTTCAGTTTGGTACCGAGCATGTGCCAGAGGGTTTTCCAGAAATAGCTAGTAAATTTGACATCTCTATCGGACACAATGGTTTTGGGTAAACCATGAAGCCTAACGACCTGATCGAGAAAAAGCTTGGCCACCTTCGAAGCATATAAAGTTTGAGAACAAGGAATGAAGTGAGCCATCTTGGAGAAATGATTGACAACCACAAAGACAGAATCATACTTCCTAGACATCTTAGGGAGGCCTACTACAAAATCCATGCTGATATCCTGCCATGGACAATCAGGGATAGGTAAGGGTGTGTACAGACCGGTGTTCTGTCTTTGCTGTTTTGCAACAGCACAGGTACGGCACTGAGCTACAATCTGGGCCACATTTCTTTTGAGACCAGGCCAAAAGAATTGGTCTTCTATTGCTAAGATGGTCTTATTTCTACCAAAATGTCCTGCTAAGCCCCCAGCATGAACTTCCCAGATCAGAAATTCCCTAACAGAGGTCTTGGGGATACACAACTGATTTCCTCTGAAAAGGTATCCATTTAAAATGGTATAATCACTATGCTCACTAGATGGTCCTTGTTGAAGGGATCGATAGATGTCACCAAAATTAGGGCATGTAGGATATTCCTCTTTTAATCTTTCAAACCCTACTACCTCAATGCTCACATAATTCAACAACATTGAACGACGACTCAATGCATCAGCAACCCTATTTTCAGTTCTGGCACGATGTTTCAGTATGAACATATAAGCTTGTATGAACTCTACCCATTTCCCGTGACTAGGGTTCAATTTCTTCTGAGAACTAAGGAACCTAAGAGCTTCATTGGTGCGGGCACCAGACTCAGAAGAAGACTTCAGGGCTCCATCTGGATCTCTGATTGACATTGCCCGAAGAATTAGGATTTTCTGGTTTTGTAATAAGGGTTGACTTGGTCAACTCAATTTTAGTTTGAGTCTGTATTTCCTTGCAATTTAAATTTTGTTGAGTCATGTTGACTCAATACAAGTCCTAGTAGTGGTCTAGGTCTTCTCCAAGGTGCCACATTTTCTCCCAGGACCAAGCAAGTGGGCGCCACACGCCAGAGTCCAGGAGGTGCCACATCTCCATCCAGTGTGCCTTGGTCCCCACACCACAAGAAAGCAGGTCCCTTCTTTCATGCGCCACTTGGGGGAGAAATCCATCAAGATACCTCAATCCAAGGAGGAGCCAACTTCTTTCCAGATAAACCCAAGCCAGGATGGCAAGAATTTTTCTTGAAGAGAGGATCAAGGAGGTGCCCCACAATGTTCCATAAAAACCCAAGTTATAGAAGGGAAGAGAGCATGTCTTGGGGAGAAAATCAAGGAGGCACCCAAAAGTTTCCTAAAGTGCCAAAGCCATGAAAGGAAGAAGCCTAAACTTGTGGAGCAAGACTAGGAGGTGTCCAAAAGAGCCAAACCATGAAGGGAAAATCCTTGATTCATGGAGAGATACTAGGAGACACCCCCATAACCTGCCATTTGGAGCTGATTTTCAAGTTTTCTTGGAGTTTTTGGGCTGCCCACTCATGGAAGGAGTCTTGGGAAGAGAATTTGATGCCTAAAGTGTGGGTTAGTCCTATTAGTCCCACATGGGAAGTGTATGAAATTTTATTTCTTTGTTATGTCTATATATTCAACTCTATGTAACTCTTGAAAAGATGAGATGAATGAATTCAAATTTTTTTGTGAGCAAACTTTGTGTTTTCTCTCTTCCGCACTTGCAACAAGGTGTTGAGCTCCGTGAGGGAGTAAATCTGGGTTCCCCAGGAACCTTGAGGAGGTGTGAGATCTCCAAAACCCAAACCCTAGGTTAGCCACTTCTACTCCAAAACCCTAGCCGCCCACCATCCACTTCAATCCACTAAACCCTAGCCCATCCCACTTCTCACGGCCTCTCTCTCCAAGTCCAGGCCGACCACCAGCATCCAGCTACAGTCCGGGTACTTCAGATCCAAAGCTCTTTCCAGAGGGAGTCGAATCAGCCTTCAAGAGAATCCGGATCTCAGCGACATCAGCCTTCAAGTTCTTCGAACTGGTAAATCCTTCCCCGAGTCTCTGAATCCATCACTTGTTTTTCTTCTTCCCAGATCTTGAGTCCAGGAGAAGCCGACCCAGCCATGAGACCAGTATTGGAGGGTCCATTGCGAAGATAGCCGAATCCGAGGATCCAACAATCTGCCCGAGAGAGTTCTTCCACCCAAATTCTGTGAAGATCACTGTCTGGTTAGTAACCCATCTCTCCTCTCTATTTCTGTCCTGTTGAAAGTTCAGAGCGAAACCCTAGGTCCGGGAGTTTCTCAATCCCCAGCGATCCGTTACTTCTGAACTACTCTGATAACCTAGTTTTTCTAAATTGTGCTTTCAATCATTACCTAGTTTACTTCAACTTATTTTAACTTTACTTTGAGTCAAAGCCAATTTCTGAAATATATAAAAAAAAAAAAAGAATTAATCTTAATTTTTACTTCCGCATACGCTTCTTTGTTCTTTGTTCTGCATCATTTTTGGTATCAGAGCTTTCGTTCTGCATCAATTTTGGTATCAGAGCCCTGTCTAGGGTTTCTGTTTTGATTGCTTGTTTGAGTCTCTCTCTTTTTACTTTGTCTGCTCGAAGTATACTCCCCAGGACGTCCGGTCCTAGAAACGAAGTGAGGTGCAAACCTCCTCTTCCCATTCCATGGGGTGTTCCTAGGGCGTGTAGGGGATCCGTTGGGTTATAACTTCGTAGCAGGAATTGTAAACGGGGAAGTACTCTATTTTCAGCCCGTAATTACCCTGTTGCAGGAATTATTTCTCACTGCAGGTAACTCCAAATTTGGTAATTTTCATTTTTCTAAAACCAGTATAATTGAAACTATTTTGCATAATTTTCCTGTGATTTATTGGTTTCCGTGGGATTTCTGAGGATTAAATTACTGCAACTCTATTTTTGTGTTCTGCAATCCAATTATTTTTGAGTGTTCATCTCTTAATTCATCTTAAGGGCATTTGAGCATCTAAGATAAGTGGAGGAGTTGATAACCTTCCCTTAGCCCAAAACCACCACCCACTCATTCGAACCTAAGCCTTTAATCTTAAAATTAATTAGACCTAATTTGCCCTAGTGGGCTAGGGACACCAACAAGTCGGGTCTAGGCTAATGTTGAGTCAGTTTATCTAGTTACTCTGTGTGTACTTTGTACTCAGTGTCTAGAATGGTGGTTCAGGGATTCTATCCCGAAGGGCTTGTGTGCTGGTCCGCCTACCTGGCCAATCTCTGATTGGTGTCTAGGATTGGCAATTAGGGACCTAACACTCCCCTTACACCTGCCTGGCTGAGTCCCGAGTTACTACAGGCTAGCTTGCCACTCTGATTGGGCATCTAGTTTGGGCTCTAGGTCTAGTTAGCCCATAGTCGTTTCAGTCGAGTCTCATTTGGTGTGCTTGCTTGCATCATCATGTCCACCCGGAACGAAGTACCCTACCAACTTGGTCAAACCCAACCTGATTTAGAGGCCATGATTAGAACTCTTACCGAAAGTATGACCAAATTAAGTCAGGATATGAATGAGGGTTTTGCACATTTTAGAGACCGAGCCCAGGGACTTGAGAAATGTAGACATCAAAATTGGACCCCTGATCCAAAATTTAATAGGCCCCAACCTCACCCATGCCAGGAGCCTAGGAGGACCTTATACCGTGATCCCGAGCATAACCCTAGGAGCCTATATCCATACTTGGTTGACTCAGAAAAGGGACCTGTTAGGAACACCGAACCTTATGCACCCACTTTTGATGGAAGACAAGAGACATATATTAAGTGGGAAGAACAAATGGATTGGTATTTTGAGTGCACTAACATATCGAAATTAGGACAAATTAGGTTGGCCAAAACCAAGTTCACCAAACATGCTAGGTCGCATTGGTATGCTATTGAGTATGAGTGTTATCAAAGAAAAGAGAAAATATATACTTGGAGAGATATGAGAAGTAAGTTGAGAGATAGGTACCTAGGTAGATCCTATGAGAAAAGACTTTTAGACCAATGGTACCAATTACGACAAGGTAATAGGCCTGTGTCTAAATATATCGAGGACTTCCAATGGTACGACATGAAATGCAATACCATTGAGACCGAAGCTCAGATCACATCGAGGTTTAGGGTTGGGTTACACCCAGACATTTATAGGAAGCTATGCCTTGAAATAACCAATAATGGTGCGGGCACCAGAATCAGAAAGAGACTCCAACCAATTCAAGCCCATTCCGAATCTTTATGTTTGGACTAGAGAGTCCGGTAACCTTTCTTTATTTTGAGTCCAAAAGAATCATGTAAGTCGAGTCCATGTTGGGTCCTGTAATCTTTCTTTTGAGTCCAAAATAATCATGTAAGTCGAGTCCATGTCGGGTCTAGTCTTAGTCCAATCCAAATGGGTCAACTAGCATCAAGCCTAAAGAAGACTCACAATGTATACCCCAAATCAAGACCAAAGCCAACTCAATTGGGGACCACATGCCACATCACTTGCACCACCTCAACTTGGGACCACATGCCACGTCAAGAGGGGACCACATGCCACCTCACACGCCACCTCACCACAAGAGGGTGCCATCCCAAGTTCAAATTCAAGGAAGTTGGCCAAGGAGGATTTCAAGCAAGAAAATCAGCCCTCTCCCCTTATATTACTCCACTTGTTTAGGGATTTGAATTTTCAAAATTTGTAAGGCTTTATTTAAAGCCTTGGATGCCCCTTGTAAAGAATTGATGAGTGAATACAAATTTCCAGCACTTTTCTATGTGTTTCTATGTGCCTATGTGGATCTTTGTGCCTAAGTGAACCTCTTCCTCTCCTCCACCATTTCTTCTCCCTAATCCTTCTCTTTTACTCTTCATCTTCCAGCAATCCTCTTCCTTCAAAGCGAATTAAGGACATCCTCTCAAGAAGAAGATCAACACCAACACAAGCTTCCACCATGGCGCCAAGGATCATTTCCAACAAACTCTCCTTTTGAGTTCCATCAATCTTCTCACTTTTAATTAAGTTTCTAATCATCTTGGTTTCTTTGTTGCAGGGTTCTCTAGGCTCCAGATCCAAGAGGAAGGATTACTTGCTACAAACCAGAAAGTTAGAAGGCCCATCTTATGTGGTATGATCTTTCATTTGAGAACCTTAAGAGTGAATCCCTTGTGCTTGAGATTTCAATGCTTGAACTCCTAGTATTTTAAGATCGGGATCATTAAATAGGGCTAGCTTGACTTGTGTGCGAATTCTAATCTTGTCCTATTTCTTTAAGATTTTGATAGTCCTCCTAGCTGGGTTTAAGTATAAGCATTTAGGGTTTCTTATTTAGATCTCCTTGATCTTATATGTTGAATCACTCATATGCAAGTAGGAATTGCTAGTTAAATTTTGGTTAATCTCCTTTAGAGTTACATGTTTGCATCCTCATCATGCATATCACACCAAATAAGTTAGACCGAGCCTACCAAGAAGCCCAAGACTATGAGTGGTCTTTAAGATATAACCAATCAAGTACTTTGGACTTAAAGCCAACCTCTACCAACTTGAGTCAAGTTCCGATTGATCCGACACCCGTAGTGAACCAGACTTTTGTTTGTCAATTCCCACTTGTGTCACCTCTTGACCAGAAGGATAACACTGAGAAGGAGTTAGGCATGGCCATCCCAAAATTAGTTGACCTGACCAGAGCCGTACTTAAAGGGGAATCAAAGGAGAATAGATTAGAACATTTCAGTGAGATTGAGGAAGAAATATATGAGCCTGACATAAGTTTGATAGATGAATATGAAGAAGAAGAATTTGAGGATATCTCTCCCGATAATTCAATTAACCAACTCCTACCTAATGGGGTTATTGAGGGGACCCCTGCCACTCAAGGAATTCAGGAGCTAACCCTAAGAGAAGACCCTTTTGAGAAAGTTCAGGAAGAGGAAATTACACCAAATGAAAGTTTAAGTGAGAATACCCCTGAACTCATTGAGGAATCCAAAGAAGACACCCCTGAGTCAAATCTGGTAGAGAAGTGTGAAGAAGGAAGGGGTTCACAAGAATTGCCCATTGAGAAGGTCCAAGAACAAGAAAAAGACAGTAGCTTAGAGGACTTTTTAGATAAACATTCCAAAGACCTTCCTGATAACCTTCCACCTTCTAGGAGCACCCAGCCTACCCTAGAACTTGCACTTGTAGACCCTCCTAGAGCAAATCATGAGGTTTGGATGAGTGCACCTATAGAACAATGTCCTCATTTTAAGGTCATCCTGAATAACCAAGGTTTGTTTCTTGTTTCTGATAAGCCACCTCAAAACTCTGATTCTTATTTCCTACCCTTCCCTGAATCTTCTCATGTTTCTAGAGCTATGGGATTACACTTTACTGAGATCTCTAGGTTGCAAGACTCCTTAGAACCTATTAGGTTTGCCACCTACTTCTGGAAGACCTTATGGCACCTACTAGGCATCCATAATAAGTTTTCATGCTCTGCATGCCCTCCTCCGACCCAAGGTCAAACCTAGAGAGCCTTAGTTTGTTAGGTTTAGACCTAGGGTTCCTTTGGAATAAAGTCCATTCTTTAGGAATGCGTCGTCAGTCTAGTTTAGTTTTTCTTGACCCTTTACTAGGCTTTGGCTCAGATTTTGGTTTGATTGAGAGCACCAGGAATTGGGATTTGTATTTTGTCTAGGACTAAATTTGCATATAATGTTTCGATCAATAGGTCTATAGGCTAGAGTCCCTTTGAAATTGTTCATGGATACAAGCCTCACACGCCCCTTGATCTGATTTCACTATTAGTCCACACACACAAGTCTCTTGATTCACTTGCATAGCATGTAAAGGACTTGCATAAAGAAATTCATGCCAAAATAAATTTAAGTAATGAAACTTATAAGAAGTTGGCTGATTCTCAAAGGCGAGTCAAAACTTTTGTTGAGGGAGACTATGTAATGATTAGGTTAAGGCCTGAACGGTTTCCTCCTGGAACTGTTAGAAAGTTACATGCTAGAGGAGCTGGACCATTTAGAGTGGTGAAGAGAGTAGGGTCCAATGCCTATGTGCTCGAGTTGCCTTCAGAACTAGGCATTAGCTCCACTTTCAACATTACAGACCTAGTAGAGTATAGAGAGCCAGCTGTGATTCCGAGTGAGCCTTTTTAAGCCTAATCCTACTCTTGAGAGTGAACCCAACCCTGTGTGTCCACCAACAAACTGGCCTGTGAGGAAAGAGCAGATTGAAAAGATCCTGGATGATCAGGTTATCTCTACTCGTAATCGAGGATACCAAAGATACCTGGTCCGCTGGCAAGGAAGGCCAGATTCTGATAACTCTTGGATCTCCCGAGAAGAATTACAAGAATTGGACCCAGACCTCTTGGAGAGATACCAGAGCCAGCTTGATCCATACTCGACAGGGTCGAGTTCCTCCCACCCCGGGAGAATTGGTGCGGGCACCAGACTCAGAAGAAGACTTCAGGGCTCCATCTGGATCTCTGATTGACATTGCCCGAAGAATTAGGATTTTTTGGTTTTGTAATAAGGGTTGACTTAGTCAACTCAATTTTAGTTTGAGTCTGTATTTCCCTGCAATTTAAATTTTGTTGAGTCATGTTGACTCAATACAAGTCCTAGTAGTGGTCTAGGTCTTCTCCAAGGTGCCACATTTTCTCCCAGGACCAAGCAAGTGGGCGCCACACTCCCAGCCACACGCCAGAGTCCAGGAGGCGCCACATCTCCATCCAGTGTGCCTTGGTCCCCACACCACAAGAAAGCAGGTCCCTTCTTTCATGCGCCACTTGGGGGAGAAATCCATCAAGATACCTCAATCCAAGGAGGAGCCAACTTCTTTCCAGATAAACCCAAGCCAGGATGGCAAGAATTTTTCTTGAAGAGAGGATCAAGGAGGTGCCCCACAATGTTCCATAAAAACCCAAGTTATAGAAGGGAAGAGAGCATGTCTTGGGGAGAAAATCAAGGAGGCACCCAAAAGTTTCCTAAAGTGCCAAAGCCATGAAAGGAAGAAGCCTAAACTTGTGGAGCAAGACTAGGAGGTGTCCAAAAGAGCCAAACCATGAAGGGAAAATCCTTGATTCATGGAGAGATACTAGGAGACACCCCCATAACCTGCCATTTGGAGCTGATTTTCAAGTTTTCTTGGAGTTTTTGGGCTGCTCACTCATGGAAGGAGTCTTGGGAAGAGAATTTGATGCCTAAAGTGTGGGTTAGTCCTATTAGTCCCACATGGGAAGTGTATGAAATTTTATTTCTTTGTTATGTCTATATATTCAACTCTATGTAACTCTTGAAAAGATGAGATGAATGAATTCAAATTTTTTTGTGAGCAAACTTTGTGTTTTCTCTCTTCCGCACTTGCAACCAGGTGTTGAGCTCCGTGAGGGAGTAAATCCGGGTTCCCCAGGAACCTTGAGGAGGTGTGAGATCTCCAAAACCCAAACCCTAGGTTAGCCACTTCTACTCCAAAACCCTAGACGCCCACCATCCACTTCAATCCACTAAACCCTAGCCCATCCCACTTCTCACGGCCTCTCTCTCCAAGTCCAGGCCGACCACCAGCATCCAGCTACAGTCCGGGTACTTCAGATCCAAAGCTCTTTCCAGAGGGAGTCGAATCAGCCTTCAAGAGAATCCGGATCTCAGCGACATCAGCCTTCAAGTTCTTCGAACTGGTAAATCCTTCCCCGAGTCTCTGAATCCATCACTTGTTTTTCTTCTTCCCAGATCTTGAGTCCAGGAGAAGCCGGCCCAGCCACGAGACCAGTATTGGAGGGTCCATTGCGAAGATAGCCGAATCCGAGGATCCAACAATCTGCCCGAGAGAGTTCTTCCACCCAAATTCTGTGAAGATCACTGTCTGGTTGGTAACCCATCTCTCCTCTCTATTTCTATCCTGTTGAAAGTTCAGAGCGAAACCCTAGGTCTGGGAGTTTCTCAACCCCCAGCGATCCGTTACTTCTGAACTACTCTGATAACCTAGTTTTTCTAAATTGTGCTTTCAATCATTACCTAGTTTACTTCAACTTATTTTAACTTTACTTTGAGTCAAAGCCAATTTCTGAAATATATATTAAAAAAAAAAAGAATTAATCTTAATTTTTACTTCCGCATACGCTTCTTTGTTCTTTGTTCTGCATCATTTTTGGTATCAGAGCTTTCGTTCTGCATCATTCATGGTCAGAAAATAGGACAAACTCTTGCGGTAGAAGATAATGCCTCCAATAACGTAATGCCTGAACTACCGCATACAGCTCCCTATCATAGGTGGAATACCTTAGTCTCGCTTCATTTAACTTCTCACTGAAATATGCTACTGGGTGATTCTCTTGACTCAAGACACCTCCAATTCCTACCCCAGAAGCATCACAAGCAACCTCGAACACTTTGGTAAAATCGGGTAACCTCAAGACGGGTGCGTGTGTCATTTTTTCCTTAATTGTTAGGAAGGCTTTGTCTGCTGCTTTAGTCCATTCAAAAGTTCCTTTCCTAATACAATCAGTGATTGGAGCCACTATCGTACTAAACCCTCTAATGAATCTCCTATAGAAGGTGGCTAAACCGTGGAAACTACGGACATCATGGATACTCTTGGGTACAGGCCACTCTACTATTGACTTAATTTTTGCAGGGTCAGCGGACACTCCTTCAGATGTTACTACGAATCCTAGAAAGATAACTCTATGTGTTAAGAAATCACACTTCTTGATATTGGCATAGAGGCTATCCTTTCTAAGGACTTGGCAAACTTGCATTAGGCGGGTTAAATGGTCTTCCTTAGTCTTGCTATAGATAAGAATGTCATCAATGTAGACCACCACAAATTTCCCGATGAAAGTTTTCAACACCTGATTCATAATTCTCATAAAAGTGCTGGGTGCATTGGACAGACCGAACGGCATGACTAACCACTCATATAATCCATCTTTAGTCTTAAAAGCGGTCTTCCATTCGTCTCCAGGCCTAACCCTAACCTGGTGATAGCCACTCTTTAAATCTATCTTGGAGTAAATTGTTGATCCGGCTATCATATCTAACATATCGTCCAGTCTCGGGATTGGAAACCTATATTTGACAGTAATCTTGTTGATGGCACGACTGTCTACACACATCCTCCAGGTACCATCTTTTTTTGGGGTTAACAAGGCAGGGACTGCACAAGGGCTTAAACTTTCTCTAACAAACCCCTTTCTAAGAAGTTCACTAACTTGCCTTTGTAACTCCTGATGTTCAGTTGGATTCATCCTATAATGAGGCAAATTAGGTAAAGTCGCGCCAGGGACTAAATCTATGGCATGCTGTATGTCCCTTAAAGGTGGAAGATTGTCTAGAAGATCCTCGGGAAACATGTCTTCAAAGTCTTTCAATAATTGGACCACCTCTTGAGGGGGTTCTACAGGGGTGTGGTCCATAGTTTCCTTAGCAGCTACCATCCAAATAGGTGCTCCCTCATTAATGTCTTTTTCTAATTCTCTTGCTCCTATCAAATTTAATCCAGTCCTTTTTTCTTTCAGGCTGCTAACTCCTCTTTTGGTGTTGTCCTTAGGCTGGGTTGGATGAATGACAATTTTCTTGCCATTGAAATTGAAAGCACAGGAATTTGATCGATCAAAAATTGTCACATCATGGTCAAATAGCCATGGCCTACCTAGGATGATGCTACTTACTTCCATAGGGAGTACATCACACCAGATTCGTTCCTGATAGGACTGAAGTTGGAGTCGGACCTGACATCTCTGCTTGATTGGGATAAAAGTGGAATCGATCCAGGATACCTTATATGGATTGAGATGTGGTTCAGTGGGTAATCCTAGACTCTTGGCTGTACTAGTGGAAATGGCATTGACACAGCTTCCACTATCGATCATGATCTTACAGACCTTTTCTCCTATCTTGACAAATGTGTGTAGGATGCTAGTCCTACGCCAGTCTTCCTGCTCCTTGGTCTGTGTCATGATACATCTCACAACTCCTAACACATCTGATGAATCTACATTTTCTTAATCTCCTTCATACTCATCAGCCAAGCAATCTCCTGCTTCATAAACCTCCTCTTCATCATTCTCTAGGTGTTCTGATTCACCTTCTTCTGCCTCCCCTATATGTAAAGTTCTAGAGGGACATTGGCTCACGAAATGACCTGGTTTACGACACTTATAGCAAACTCGCTCCCTCTCACCTCGAACTTCAGGGCTTTTTCCTTTGTCTTCTCTAGGAATTGGGGGAATGGCAGGGTTGTGCCTAGGGGTTGGATTCGAGCTGGATCTTGGTCTATTGGTTGTACCAGGGACTGAACTAGGTTGACTAACAGGGGGATTAAACCTAATGGGTTTAGGTCACCTAAATGTAGCTCTCCTTTGAAACCTCTCATAGTCCATGGCAACTTGGTATGCCTGATCTAAATCATGGACTTCTCTCAAAAATAG
Source organism: Areca catechu (assembly GCA_021397845.1). Classification (NCBI taxonomy): domain Eukaryota; kingdom Viridiplantae; phylum Streptophyta; class Magnoliopsida; order Arecales; family Arecaceae; genus Areca; species Areca catechu. The sequence continues at coordinate 73,436,203 of CM038050.1, read as the reverse complement.
TTCCCCTTTTATATCTTCATTCAATCCTGATCTAAACCTCGACAATGTGGCTGCCTTAGACTCGACTACGTTGCATCGCATTACAAATTCATCAAATTTAGCAACGTACTCAGAAACAGTCTTATTTCCTTGTGTCAATCGTTGCCACTGATCTAACAACCTTTGCTGATAAGACATAGGCAAATATTTCTCTCTAAGCTTTCTCTTCATGTCTCTCCAGGTCACTATAGGTAAGTCTCTCCTCTGCCTAGCTATGCGTTCGACATTTCCCCAATACAACCTAGCCTGATGGACTAGTCTGATTTTGGCAAACTTGAATCTTCTCTCTTCAGACATATCATACCAGTCAAAATATTGGTCAATGTCAGCCTCCCAGTCTATGTACACCTTAGGATCTAGGCTTCCCTTAAAGGTTGGTGCATCTAGACGTATATTCCTTAAGGCCCGATCATCCTGATCAAAAGTATCATGGTGAGGTCTTCTAGGATTTGGCTCCAGAGTGTGATCAGTATAATCCTGATGTGACCTTCTATGAATTGGATCAGGTGTATGTGCCCGTCGTTGGGCTCTAGGGTGAACTGAAGGTAATCTGGGTGAAGGTGGTTCAGTTGGGGTCAACCTAGATTCCTCTAGGGTTCCTATCCTTTCCTCGAACTGGTCAAACCTAGCATCCAAACGTTCAAGTCGCTCAATCATAGATCTCATAAGGGTTTCTATACTAGAGTCCATGGATGAACTTGGTTGGGCTTGTGAAGGGTGGTAAGGTGTGCCTGACCTAGTTGTCATGCAAACAATTAGACTCAAACCCGAACTACGAGTTTTCTAAACCGGTTAGTCCAAATAAACTGAGTTGACTAGGTACAATCAAATCAACAGCTACTCTCTTCCACTGGCCAGTCAGGAGGTGGGTCTGTGGGAGGTTCCCCCAGCTTTCACTAGGTCCTAATTAAAAACCACAAGAACCGCTTAGGCTTGAGCCACTTAACCTCTATCCTTGACACCAGCTTCCAATAATAGATGAAGAAATGGGTTGCACAAGCTTTCCCAATTGAATTGAACTGGACCTAGAGTTCCAAGCTAGTTGCCTAATCAAGGTGGCAAGCTAGATTGTAGAAACTCTATACTTGGCCAGGTTTTAGAACAAGGGGAGTGTGAGATCTTGTCTCTGGCCTACCTAGGCCCGGTGGAATTGGCCCGATAGACGGATCAGCACCCAAGCCCTTAGTCCCAATTCTAGACACCAAGTAATAGGGCACACACAAGATTAGTTGACACAATGAGTTGACAATAACCCGGACTCGACCAAATTGATGTTCCTAACCCACTAGGGCAATTAATGTCTAATCAATTTTAGTTAGGGATTGGGTCGATATGCAATTTTGTGATTTTTGGGCTAAGGACAGGTGATGAAATCCTGACCCTATGTCAATTTCATGCCCTTAATTTGATTTGTCATGAGATGCATGCAAATTTCAAATTTCAGGTGCAGAAGTAGTGTGTTGCAGTTTAAAAGTGGTGTTGATAAGTGCAGAAAAAAATGTCAAAAAAATCTAAAAAAAATCACAGAGAACTCCTAACTTCTAGATGACATATCAGATGAAACGAAAATCCAAAATAAAACCTGTACTATTCTAGGCAGATTCTGAAATGAAGATAATGAAAAGGAACAGAACAGAACAGAAACCCTAATAACACTGATGGACTGCAGGAATTTTCATTTTTTTTGTAAATTTTTTTTCAGATTGAAATTTAAAACATTGATAAGCAACTTAAAATGGAACAGGAAAAAAAATATTCCAATGAGGAATGTGATACTTGCCTTTGGAGTTGCAGGCGGATTACAGTCAGCCTACAGAAAATACAGCAAGCAGAAAAACAGAACGTGCCCAATGCAAAATTCACAAATGAAATCTAAGAAGTCCTTTGGCTTTCTTTTTCATGGGTCAATCACAATGGCACCCCGACACGCCTTAGGAGATCCCCGTGGAATGGGAAGAGAGGGTGTTTAAACCCTACTTTCTCCTAAGACCGGACGGCCTGGTAACGCCCCCGATCCAAGTACTTCAAGGACTTAATGCTATGCAATCAGGAACTTATTCTACCATGCTCTGATACCATTTGATACGGGACAGGGATTGGACTGGATCGCTGGCGAGCATGAAAGTCACCAGAGATTAGGATTTGCAAAGAAGGAGGAAAGAATAGGGTGCAGGGTTAAGAAAAATACTGGGGTTCACATAGATTCCCCAAGAAGAACAAGCACATAGCAAAGGGGCTCACACAGATATCCTAGAAGAACAAGCACATAGCAAAGGGGCTCACATAGATGCCCTGGGCTCACACAGATGCCCAAAATCAGGGATCACACAGAAACCCTGGGAAGATGGAGAAGGGATCATACAGATTAAGGATC
>CM038050.1:73423790-73426290 GCA_021397845.1 Areca catechu | reverse complement strand
CCTGGGCGTGCGCAAGGTGCGGGCATGCGGGGTCACGACGCTGCCGGGTGCAAGGGGCAGCGCGCAGGCGTGCACGGTCATGGCACGAAAGTGCATGGGTCACCGGGCGCGCGCGCGCACGGGTCATGGCACCGGAGTGCACGGGTCACGGGCGTGCGCGCCGGGTCATGGAACGGGCATGCACGGTTCACGGCACGGGAGTGCAAGGGTCACGGGCATGCGCGCGCCCAGGTCATGACACGGGACTGACGGGTCCAACGGGCGCGCGAGCGCCCGGGTCATGGCACGGGCGTGCGCGGGTCATGGCACGGGAGTGCACGGGTCACCGGGCACGCACGCGCACGTGTGTCACGGGCACGTGCGTGCGCGGGTCATGGCACGGGAGTGCACGGGCAACACGGCGCGCGCGCGCACGGGTCATGGCACGGGCGTGCGCGGGTCCTGGCACCGCCGGGCTCGAGTCCACGGGCGCGCGGGGAGCGGGCGTTGGGGAAGTGCGCGGGCATGCGAGGGTCCTGGCACCGCCTGGCTCGAGTCCCGGGCGGCGCAAGTTCGCGGGCATGTGCGCGGGCTGCGCGGGTCCTGGCACCGCCGGGCTCGAGTCCCGGTGCGCGCGATGGGCGCGGGCGTGCGCGGGTCCTGGCAGCGTCGTGCTCGGGTCCCGGCGCGCGCATGGGCGCGGGCGTGCACGGGTCCTGGCAGCACCGGGCGTGGGGCACCGGGCGCGCGCATGGGCGCGGGCATGCGCGGGTCCTGGCAGCGCCGGGTGCGGGGCACCGGGCGGCGCAGCAGGCGCGGGCAGGCGCGGGTCCTGGCAGCGCCGGGCGCGGGACAACGGGCTCGCGCATGGGCGCGGGCGTGCCCCGGTCCTGGCAGCGCCGGGCGCGGGGCAACGGGCGCGCGCATGGCGCGGGCAGGCGCGGGTCCTGGCAGCGCCAGGCGCGGGGCACCGGTGCGGCGCATGGGCGCGGGGGGCGCGCGGGTCCTGGTAGCGCCAGGCGCGGGGGTACCGGGCGCGCGCATGGGCGCAGGCGTGCGCGGGTCCTGGCAGCGCCGGGCGCGGGTATGCGGGCTGCGCGCGGACGCGGGGCATGCCCCCGAATTTGCAATGCTGCTCGTGACCCAGGAACCCCCTAGGTGGACCTTGGCCGGATGCCCCGCGTGGGTAGTAGGTTGGCAAGCCCCCTTGCGGGCGGGGCGCGGGTCATGGCCGCCCCGGATGCGCGTCCGCGCGCTTCCAAGCACGCGTCCCGGCCCTCCCCGCTTCTGCAACGTTGCTCGCGACCCTGGGTACTCCCCCGGGTATCTGTTTTGGATTTTCTGCTCGCGCGGCGCGCGCCCAGGCCTCATTGGACTCGCGTCCTGGCTGCTCTGTGATCGCGCCCGTGTCGTTGCCCTCCGGGACTCGCGTCCTGTGCTATGTGGTTCCGAGTCCTGGCCGCCCTTTTGCCCATGCATGGTGCGTGCATCCTGGACATCCTAGACTCGCGTCCGGGGTGCGCTGGGTGCTCTCTCGTGCTGGGCGTCCGTGACTCGGGTCAGCGACATTTGGGCGCGAGTCTTGGTCCTCCCTTGCATTCGCAAGCTAGCTTTGTGCCTCGGAACACCCCGGGATGCCCCTTCTTCGCCCCTTCCGAGTGCCAAATCTTCGCGGCCGCGCGCATGCGAAACCATGGTCGGTGCCGTCCGGTCCGGTCGATGTCCCGGTCCTTCGGCTCCGTCCGGATCCTTCAGGCGAAAATGCGGCCGCGCGCGTGCGGAACCAAGGTCGGTGTCCTTCGGTCTGGTCGACCTCTCGATCCCGCTCCTTCGGCTCAGTCCGGATCCTTCGGGCGAAAATGCGGCCGCGCACACGCGGAACCTAGGTCGGTGTGCGATGCTCTGGTCGACCTCCCGGTCCCGCTCCATCGGCTCCGTCCGGATCATTCAGGTGAAAACGCGGTCGCGCACGCACGGAACCAAGGTCGGTGTGCGATGGTCCGGCCGACCTCCCGGTCCCGCTCCATCGCCTTCGTCCGGATCCTTCGGACGAAATCGCGGCCGCGCGCGCGCGGAACCATTGTCGGTTTTTGATGGTCCGGTCGACCTCCCGGTCCCGCTCCATCATCGCCGTCCGGATCCCTCGGGCGAAAAATGCGGCCGCGCGCGAACGGAACCAAGGTCGGTGCGCTCTTTGGTCCGGTCGACCTCCCTGTCCCGCTCCATCGGCTCTGTCCAGATCCTTCAGGCGAAAAACGTGGCCGCACGCGCGCGGAACCAAGGTCGGTGTGCGATGGTCCGGTCGAGCTCCCGGTCCCGCTCCATCGCCTCCGTCCGGATCCTTCGGGCGAAATCGCGGCCGCGCGTGCGCGGAACCAAGGTCGGTGTGCGATGGTCCGGTCGACCTCCCGGTCCCGCTCCATTGCCTCCGTCCGGATCCTTCGAGCGAAATCACGGTGGCGCGTGCGCGGAACCAAGGTCGGTTTTCGATGGTCCGGTCGACCTCTCGATCCCGCTCCAT